>APFE031697647.1:31625-83402 GCA_000404065.3 Pinus taeda
TATTAGGAAAATTGTTGATGCCATGAGATTTGCTAGGATTTTCCATGATAATTGTTTATACTCATGGTTTTGAGAATGATCTGATGTAAAGAATGTCGTAGAAATGTGGGAAAGGTAAAATGGTATGGCATGTGGAGTGAATCAATTATCAAATTTGACCATTTTTGTCTTTATAGAGT
This sequence comes from Pinus taeda, assembly GCA_000404065.3. Lineage (NCBI taxonomy): Eukaryota > Viridiplantae > Streptophyta > Pinopsida > Pinales > Pinaceae > Pinus > Pinus taeda. The sequence continues at coordinate 31,805 of APFE031697647.1, forward strand.
GAAAAATATCAAGTTGGTTTAACACATAAAAGCAAAGGTGCCCTGTGATGAGCATGCTTCAAATGGTCATGAACTTATATGGTGAAAACTAGAAGCCACAAATTAACAAGAAACCCTTTTAAATTTTCACAAACAGTTAGCTACATAGCCCAAAATGGATTCAAGGTAAAAGGATGTTGGATTGTAATTTGTATATGATACAAAATTGTAATCTACCTATGGCATAGAGAATGGAATACATAATGTAAGAGTTGTTTATGACCTTGTACCCAAACAATAACCAAAAAGTTGACAAGATGTTACTGGCTACTAGAGTTTGAGCTTTCATATTCTATCCATTTCCAGGGGTTTCACTTCATTGTATAGTGACAACAAACCCCTTTTAAAAAATTTCAAAAAGAGTTACGAAGACAGCCCAACATGGATTCAAGGCAAAAGGACATTGGAGTGTAATTTGTATATGATACAAAATGATAATGTAGCTATGACATAGAGAATGTAATACACAATGGAATAGTTGACTATGACCTTGAACCGAAATAAAAATTAGCAAGTCAACAAGGTGTTATTGGCTTCTAGAGTTTGCACTTGCATATTCTAGCCATGGCTAGGGGTTTCATTTCATTGTATAGATATTTGGTGTCTAATATATAACACGCAATCACATTTTTTAGGAGATATAACTTTTTAAGCAATGTGGACATAGAGCTAGGTTAGATAATGGAGTCTAAATGAGTTTAGGAATAGGTGACAACTTTAGAGACCACAAGAAGGTGAAAAAGTTGGCATGCTTGTGAAAAGATGAATTTACCATACATAAACTAAAGAAACTTGTTAAAAAACATAGAAAATTATTTTATTTGCATGTAAAACAATAAAGCACATTATGGGAAGAAAAGATAGAGAAAAGGCATTGGAACAGGGTTAACTCTTAGCAATAATTCTCAATAAACTTAAACAAACCAAAATCTAGAGAGAGAATCCATAAAACAACTAAGAATGAGTTGAAATTTCTCTTGTACCTATTGTAAATTGGCCTTTACTTTCATAGGAGTCAGTTATCAACAATTCCTTATAACAATTGTAAGCACTAATTAGGGTTTCGAGTGAATTATAAAGTTAAACCTCTCCAGATGAGCTACAATTTTCACAAGAAAAATAAAGGTAGGTTGTTGTTGTCTCTACCAAATACATTCATGTCATTGAGAATCCTGATGTGTCCCTTGAATGGCATTGTAGTGATCTCATGTTGTTTCACATAAATTCTCCCAACTCACTAGCCCCCCTGTCATACACTATTGACAAACCATATACCATGCTATTGGAACTACATACCCTATATCTTAATGAAATCACCAAGATTTGGTTTATACATATACAGGTAAGTAAGCACAGGTTGTATAATATTTCATGCAAGTATCTGTGTTTGAATGTGCAACCAAATATGAAAGATACACATGAATTTCTCTATTATTCCCAAAGATATTACATGTAAATATAATATTGTGACCATTGGATTCATATTCCAAGGTATCTTGGACTCCCCTTGATGGTTTACCTTCCACACCATAACCCTCAATGGATTAAGTGTCCAACATTCCCCCTCTTAATCTGAAGGGGTTTATATGAGTCTAAGAAGAGAGTTGAAATACAAAAATACAAAATTCATTAGAGGAAACTTAAGCCTAAAAGTACCCATGCAATTTTCATGTAATTTCCATGTCATAATATGTAAACCAATCAAAAAAATTTAAATATAGAAAGAGGTATGTGTAAATATTTTGGGGGGAAAATAAGAAAAACCACTTTTTTTTTTAATTGTATGTTTGGCTTATCTCCTTATAAGTTTACTCAAATTTCAAGTGTAGACTCTTGTTGGATGCATAACCAAATTCCACATCCAACGAGTACCCATTATGCATACTTTTGAGAAGACCCACATTGGTAAAAGTTAAAGATACATTAACAAAGCATGCTAGACATGTTTTTTAATTTATCCCCAATTTTTATCAATGTGGGTCTTTTCAAAAGTATATATAATGGGTATTAGTTCAATGTGAAATTTAATTCTACATGCAATGAGTCTCTGCACTTGAAGTTTGATTAAACCTATAAGGAGATAAAATAAAAATACAAATAAAAAAAGTAGTTTTCTTCTTTTCTCTCCAAAATTCATAACTCTTATTTTATTATTATAGCTATTATTTTATTAATTTTCCTTAGGATGCCACTTTTAGGCTGAAATTTCATCTAATGTCATCGAAATAATTAGCTCAAAGTGCTCTTTTAAATTATGGTATAAGGTGGGATAACACGAACGGTGGTTTAAGGATGGCCAACAATGCTGGAACCTTGGTGCAGTTCCTGGAATAAATATGGCTAGAAGTTAAAGTCTTCTACTAGTAGAAGTGATCCCTAATGCTTGGAAGAGGGAGACCATTGGGGCTCAATCTAGAATATTGGTGATGTTCATATAATAATTCCAAATCTGACTAGAAGCTAAAGTCTTATGCTAGAGGAAGTGCTCCCCAATTTTCTAAAAAGGGAGACCATTAAGGTCTCAACTAGTGTTGGTTTAAGGTTGACCACCAACTTTGGAATTCTTAGTGCAGTTCTTGGACTAGTTCCAAATTTGTTTAGAAGCTAAAGTCTTCTGCTAGAGGAAGTGCTCCCAATTCTGGTTTGAGGATGACTATAAATTAAATCATGTTCATAGCTTTGGCTCTGGCTTCAACTTTGATTATGTTTCTAGCTTCAGGCTCTTGTTTTTTTTTAATTTGGTTGTGGTTTAGGCTCTTTGAAACTTGTATTTGATCAACAATTCCCCCTTATTAGGTACAGGGTAAGAAGATGGTATCATTATAACTCATGATCGCTTGTACATCCTTGATTAATAGGGCTTCAAAACAAAAAGCCTCACTGTCAATACCCTCTTAACCCATACAACAAGAGAGGATGAATATATTTCTCAAAGTGTTCACATGGATGAAGATAAAAAAAACCATGGTCCTCCATGGAAGAAACTCAAGAAGGGTTTCTGTTTTTGCTGAAAATGCACACTTTTACAAGGCAATTTCACTGGAAAATTTACAAAAAAACCACAATTTTCTAGTTACCGTTGGTCTATTGAATGAACAAGAGTACAATGATTCTAAAAATAAAGGATGTACCTTAGAAAAAGTTTGGTTAAGAAACCAATACCAGATCACAATTTTTAGATTATTGAAATTTGCCTAGATGGACTTGGCTTACTGCTACTCTTAGTGGGTTTCTCCTCTTATGCATCCTCACAAAAAAAGTCATCAATAGCCTTAGGATTAGCCCAACCCAAAAAATTCTTTCTAAATACAATGAAATTGTTCTCTTTTGTGGATTCTAAAGGATAAGTATTCTCAAATATGCAATTTTGAAACTCTGTAATGAACTCTCAATAGACTTCTGGGCTCAGAAAATTGATAGCCTAGACTCATCGCCTAACAAAACCTGCCCTCATTTTCTCATAAAACAACTGAAGTTGTAAATTGTTATCTACTGAAGACCAAATCTTTGACCCCACATTTAGGAACCAACTCCTAAGGCTCTTCTTCTTGATATCCCCTTCTTCTTCATTCATTCAATCATCATCTCCATCGCCTTATCAAAAAAATTTGTGACTCACCATTTTATTGGAGTCTTCCCACTTAGCTTCTTTGGAGTTTCCTCCAACATGTCAATATGAATTTATTGTTAGGGTTTTCCACCTAAGGTGAGCTCTTAAGAGATAAATAATTAAATCTTGCACCGAGCCATCGCCTTATCAAACAAATTTGCGACTCACCATTTTATTGGAGTCTCCCCACTTGGCTTCATTGGAGTTTCCTCCAACATGTCGATATGATTTTATTGTTAGGGTTTTCCACCTAAGGTGAGTTCTTAAGAGATAAAGAATTAAATCTTGCATCGAGGCCATTGACAATGAGGCTAAATCTATGATCTCTAGAGGTGCTATTAGTGGGAGATTAGAAACCATTTGAATTAGAAGAAAACTCCCCATTTTTTTTATAATTGGAGCTCTCGAGGTCTCCTCTCTAGCTCTAAGAGGAAGCCATTATTGTATGTACCTATGTACTTTTTATGGTCGTATGTTGTCTGAAGTTCTAAAACCAATCAATAGGGGTGCTGAGGGAACCCCCTTTGACACCATTACTGAGAACAAGCAACAACTGCAAATGAAAATGGCATGTAACTCCCATAGTAAACATCACAGAGCTATGATTACAGACAAGAATCTAAAAAAATAAACGTCAATGCATAATGGATTTAAGGAGCAGATGGCGATGGTATTTTTCGCTTTGGAGTTAGAGGCAAAGGAGACAAGGGAGGTGCTTAGTTCAAGTCCTGCATAGAATGATCATTTATATTACCAACCAATAAATTTCAAAAGGTTGTCATTTCCAATGCTAGTGACTTCCATACACAAGCATAATAACTGGTACATGTTGATAATGGATAAAGGCTTATTGTAGGAAATTCCCATTTTCAAGATAAATTCATTAAAATAGGATAACCTAGGTAGTCAACACAGAGTGTGATGCATGAAATTGAATATGAACTTTGATAGGTAGTCTAATAGTGCCGAGAAGCTGAAAATTGGATAGATCATAGAGAGAAGGAGAGTTTGGTTTCTATCGACAAAGATCACCTTTCTAAGGCATAGTTAGGTAGAAATGACAACACTCAGAGGAAATGATCACATACGGAGTGGGCCAATAGCATTATATGCCATATTTCACAGTGATCAAATGGTGTGGGAAGATAGAAATGAAAATCCATTCTTCCTCTCGTTGGCCATAGGTCATTGAAGAGGATAGGAAATAGTGCTAAGGAGAGAACTGGTGGGAATATGATTGAGGACATGTCAAAGTGAGACATAAGAATGGATAAGAGTTTCATGACTACTCACAGTGTTAGATATAACCAGTTTAGAAAGCTAGTTCTGATAGGATGTGAGTAAGACCCACTTTTATACTATTGTTAGAATGTACACCCATATATGAAAGATAAGCATGAATTTGTCTATTATTCACAAAAATATTACATATAAATAGAATATTGTGACCATTGGATTCATCCTCCATAGTATCTTGGACTAGGGAAAATTTTAAAGATGAAACTTTATCTAAAAGTTTAGAAACCTTGGCAAATATAACTAATCCCTAATATGCAAATTGTAAAACATTTGGTGATACTTTTGTAGAAATTTTTATATTTCCAATGATTTTATATTAGTTGATATAATATTTTGGCAATTTTTAAGGTAAAATAATGGTGTGCTATAAAATTTAGCTGAATCATTTTATAAAAAATGGAAATTGGCAAATCCTTTTTTTAGAAAGACCATGGAAAATTAGTCCACCTGCAAATATTAGCCCCTAAAATTTTCCTTATGTTGGACTCCGCTTAATGTTTCACCTTCCACATCATAAGCCTTACGAATTAGATGTCCAAGAATTCGTAAACTATTCTTTTGACAATGTTACCAATATTTATGACCTTAATTTAATGTCATCCATAACTTTAAAATCTCATTTAATGTACTGATGTTTTTACCGACTTGATCGTTTTATTGTATGCTCATAAGTATACCTTTAGGAAAACATCTGACCTGGATTTGTTTGGAAGTATATTTTTTATTTTTTTTATTATGGTGGAATCGGCAATAGGGGCAGCCTCACGACTTGCATTACACGGGGTTGATTCTGATTGCTACATCTATAACCACTAGGAGCTGCACCTGCCGCTCTATATAGATCTAGGGTAAGTCCTGGGGATTTGAAATCGTGACCTTTAGTATAGAGCCCACCTTTCTAAAGAACTTCACTACATTTTCATTACCAACTCACCTACCCCTTGGGGGCTTGTTTTGAAGTATAATTACCTAGCAAGAAAATTGTTTTCTTTTGCTAAAATTTTGAAAAAAATGAAACTGATCATGGAATTTTTATATTACTTGTCCAACAAAAGTATGTCCATATTGATGTTATGTCATGATTTATATATCAATTTCCAATAGTAGTCAGTGCTATATGTATATAAGAAAGACATTCAAACCACATTTTTATTTATTTTTATATATTTTTAATGTATTATTAGTATATCTTTCATAGGAGGAATTGTAATGGAGTGAAATGGTTTGCCCAATATTTGTGAAAGTGGCTCAAGAATTATATTTTAATTTCTCTTGGGAGATGAGGGTTTATATGTGATTGATATTTCTATCAATAATTATGGAAGTGGGGTCTAGTTTGAATTACCTTGTTATGTTGGATGCCTGCTACAAATGAGATTAGATGTGTAGTATCCATAATGTACCTTGGAACTGGGAACTTGGGTTATGAACACCTAGTTTGCTTCAATGGCCATGCATTCCCAAAAAAAATTGTTATCATCTACGGTGATAGGAATGTAAAATTTTCCATTTCACGTGGATTAGGGAGATTAATGTTGCGACTAGAAGAATCTCGTAATAGAATGCCAAAAATTTCTCAAACCTTCACTTTTTGATATAATCACGATATGCTAATTTGTTGAGTGCATTTAACCCTTATCCCATAGGTGCTACACCTTACCAGCCTTGTGATCAAGGGTTGTGATCATGAGTTAGTATACCATGATATCCATGATACCACAAACATTCATACTTTGATAGAAATGATGATATGTCGAGGAGCGCTTATTTTTCAGATGCTACACCTTAGCACCTCCACAACTAGGGACATGTCTAGGAGCTATAATACTATGGGGCACCTATCAGTAGTAATCATCAACATTGGGAAAGGGGTGATCCATCATGGGAGGGTGCATAACTAGGGCATGGTGCATTGCTGGAAGAGAGTGCCTCACTAGCCTTTGGTGCATTTCTAGCTTAGGATGGGTGACATTTCTTTGCCCTCTAATATCAACTCCCTTGTAACCAAACATTCTGAGGTTCACTAGAATGTTCTCCATGGTACTTCACTGTTGTTGATGCCTAGAAGAGGAGAGACCCTTATTCCTTAAAGGATGTTTTTGATATGTTTTGGTATAATTTGAGGTAGAATCCATAGGGATCTAAGAAAAGGAGCTAGTTGTAGATGAGGAAGTATGTTAGAGTTGAAGGCCTAGAGCTTCATCAATGGCTTGCAGAAATACTCACACATGACATAAGTGAAAGTTCAAATCCCAAACAAATCTCTCCAACACTATAGGGGAATTTTCCTTGTCTCGAAGGTAGTGACCTAGTAGTTTACACAAAGCGCACACATTGTCATCAATGTTGCCCATCTCCTGGGCCTCAAGGTCTGAAACTAAGTGAGAGTAGTAATGGGTGATACTCTTATCAAATTGATCAATGCCCTGGCTATGACACGAGGGGAGAGGATGTATACCTCTGCCTTTTTTGCCCCTATATGGTCTACCACACTCTCTCACCATAGAAGTTGTGAAGCGATGTTGTATCCAACCCCTATATATTTTTTTTCTCTCTAATTCCCTTGCTGCTAGAATTGTGAACATTTTCCTCAAGTAATTAAATACTGCCATAAGGTGATCATGTGCACATTTATCTTAAGGAACATATATGTTGAGCCAAGAGGAGCTTGTCACCATTACGATCTCTAGAGTAATGTATAGACAAGGGAGTGGGCTCGAGGTTCCCTCAATTCCTTGGAGTGAGTACCATAGATGCATTAGGCATTAAGGTGATAAATGCATCCATGTACCATTAAAGCACCTAGATCTAATATAATTATTATTATTATTATTTATAATAAAATTATAATTTAGTTAATTCTTATGATTTTTTTAATTTTAGCAACTTGAGATATATTATGAAGTGATTATTTTTATGCTTATTATGAATTGATTCCTATAGGCATTTATCATGAATTTTTTAGATAGTTGAAATAGTTACTTAAATTGATGTACAAGTTAATTGAAAGATCATTAATTAGCATGCTTCACTTTCATGAAATTAACTAATCTTGTTCATCTATACATATGAGCGTTGAAATTTATATACAAAGGAAAACTAAAGATTTGGAAATCCATTACGAAATATGGTTATGAAGAAAAGGTCCAACGCTACCAAATGAAGTGATAGAAAGATAATAATTTCAAACACATGAACTCCTACCACTACCTTTTTAGAAAGAAATTAATGTTGTAGACTTGAAAGTACTTTTTATTTAAATGAAAGTAGCTTATTGTAGGCTTAAAAATAATTATTATTTAAAAGAGAGTAGCTTACAACCTTTCTTAAGGTAGTCTCCTCATGTGATGACCGATTGATTGGTATAATTATAAAAAAATTATCTCCTCCCTTGGTTGTCGAATTCCAGGGGAGACATCTTTTGGCCCGCCTATGATTAAGGATAAAGGAGTAGCCTCCCCCACATTTCATGGATTTATTTAATCCTTGTTAAGAGTAGTAAAAATTCCTTGATATATCTCGCCTTAAAAGGCATTAAAAAATGATGTTGGATCTTTGCCTAAATACTCTAACAACATTATATTCCACCATGGATTTCGAATAAATTATTATAAATTATTAGTAATATTTTTGTTAAATAATAAAAATAAAGTACAATTCATATCAAAGTGGAACGCATTTTCCCACATTTTTTCAATTATAATAAAATTTGAAATTCAATATTTTAAATTTTTTATAAAAATTAAAAATTAATTTAAAATTATTTTAATAATTATCTCATCTTTATATTACTTTCCATTGGTAATTCCATTTTATACCGTAAAAAAAATTATAATTAATAATTTATTTAATTTATTTATATTTAAATAATATAATATATACATTTTAAACTTACTTATATATTTGTGAATACTTATATTGTGAAATCAAATCACCTTTCTATGTTGGTTACATAAATATTGAGATTGATGAATTCTTCCCCCATTTAAATGTAAGTCCAAACATGAACTATTCATGACAGTCCATTATAAGTAAGAACGAACAATAATTCTTTATATTGGAAGCACTTTGTAAGTCACCATAGCTATTTTTGTCTCCACGATAGGAGGTAAACATTTGTGGAATATGAGTCACTCCACCTTTCTATGTAGAAAAATGCCAATATCTCGTCATTTGTGAACGATCGGTCACATTACTTTTCCATGGAACAAAATTCCCAAGTCATAGCAGGGAAAGATAAAGTAATGACTCGATTCATTTTATGCTTTTTATCTTTAGATTTTACATTTGGAAAGTTGGCTTAAAATTAATATAATCAAAATTTAGGAGTGTAATTATATCAATGACATTTTTTTATTAATTTATTAATTATGATTTGTTATGATATACACAGAGTTATAATTATATTTAAATATATTATAGTTGGTCTCTTCTAATTTTTTTTCCTATGATTTGTATTTGCTCATTTTTTATAGTTATTTTTAATTGACATTTAGCTTCTTCCATTGTTGTATAACAGATGTCTTTTATATTGTGATTAGTACAATAATCTAATATGATATGGTATCAAAGTAAGTGTTTCTTACTTTTCTAAATTTGTATTTTTTTCTTCTACATCTAAATTGGATTTCTATTAAATTTGATGGATGACAAAGGTTTCAAGGAAATGTGCATTCATAATTAGGCCTTTAGCTCTCGGATATGAAGGTTCTCAATGTTAGTTGGCCAAATTTCCACTGTTTTGTGGAGGTCTTAATAGATCGGTGTCAAAATTTTGTATCATTGACCCTAGTTTTTTTTAACTAATCCTTCGGGTATTTTATACTATATAGATTAGAATATAATTAGGGCATTGTTAGTTGATTCCATTATTTATAGATATGGAGAATTTATTCAAACATAATTGTCTCCCTCTATTTCAAATTGTATAAATACCTGTTATTTTAATCAATAATAATATGTAGAATTCACCAGTTTGATTATGGAGTTTTCCAGGCTTATTAAATAGTGGTATCAAAGCTAGGTTTGGTAGAGCGCAGGAGTGATGATCCATTGTTCGGAAGGGTTGCTACATGCTTGGTTTGAACTCCATTGGTGCAACAGAAGAATCATGTTGTCGATCCACCATAGGTGACATGGACAAGTTGAAAGTGTGATGGACCTTGACGTGAGTAGCTGATAGAGCCAACGTGAGTTGTTGATGAAGGGTTTTAAGGATGGCTAGATGTTAACCCGAAATTTCAATGGGACAACCAAAATTATTTTTTAAAGAATAAATTTTTAAAGAAATATATAATTTAAAAGCAATGCTTCTAGTTTATATTGTTATAATATAAGACAAATAAAACTAACTTCCATAGGTAATAGATCTAATGTAACTCAAAAAAATTAACAACTCTTTCCCAAAAGAAAGAATTGATATAGGATACACAAACCTAGCAAACATGGGAGTCAAAACTATGAAGGCAATTAGTCCTCATTAAAAAAACATACTACATAGTATTCAGGGATGCAATGTATAGATAACCTTTGTCCAGGTTTGAATGTAGAACCATTTGGTGAATATTTTTATTTGAGAATTGGAAGCAAATGGAAAGTATTTTTGATAGTGGGTATTCAAATTTCCTCAAAACGATCCCAACAGATCTCCCAAAACTCCTTGTTTTTGGCAAGAACCATCTAGAGGATCTGGAATAAGTCCCCAAAACCATCATAAGATGTCTCCCAAACATCCCATTTTCTATAAAGAAACATGTAGACAATGTGGTAGAGGATCACACATACTCAAACATGTCTCATTCAAAATAAGGACTTTCCCCTTGCAAACCCCAAGGATGGGAAAATCCAGTTGATGCATCGTAGAAGTAGGGACAATAGAAAGGATCTAGTTTTGCATAAGGAATAAAATCTATTCACTAGCAGGAAAATTTCACAAATCTGTATCCTTTAGATTGTTCTAATACGTATGTTGCAATCTTACTAAAGAGAATGGATCCAAACACAGATAAAGTCTCATAGAGAACTTTAATATCTATTGATTTGTGAAGATTATTAATAAACATGTTCATTGATCCACTCTTGTGGATGCTAGGATCATGATGTGAATAAATGATTCGAATGGGCTTTACATTAAGAGGCATAAAATTCAAAAAATCTAAAACCTTGCTTGCATTTTCAGCAATTCCATAATTGAGATAGGTGTATCTAACAAAACTCTTGGTGTTGATATCTTTGCTGATGCAAACAAAGAGAACAAGACCAATCCTATGGAAGGGCCCATAAATTTGGCCATTGATAACACTGAGGTCCAGATTCCCCACATACAAAAACATTGATATGAATTGATTAAGGATATTGTTGATGTCCTTCCCAACAACCTGTTGTTGTTGTGAAACAAAAAAGTTTTGGAGTTGGACTTGTATCTGCATCATTCTTTCTATCTTTTATAGAACTTTTATCTCTACTCTCTAATATTGGAAAAAAAAAAGCACAACCTCCTTCAACTACTAAAAATAATTTTAAAATACAAAGAATGAAATCCCAATCAAAATAAAAAATAAAAATCCAAAACCACCCTAAAAATTCGTGTGATGTTTTAAATTAGGGTTGGGAGATTCAAACAAAGAAAACCAGCCAAGCCCTCCTTTAAAATCCTTAAATTCTGAAAATTGTTAAGTTTGTTGAATTTTGAGTGAGATCTGAAATTCTTCTTTCTTACCTTCTTAGTTAGTGTTGGTACCTCTCTGAGGTTGGGTGCCTAAAGGGTTCCTCCCACTAGGAGTTTTGTACCTCTATTTCTCCCCCCTTGGTCTGTGGGATAACCCCACCGTACTTACTTACTTACAAATAAAAATGTATATACACCAAAACGAAATGCAAGTAGCTACGTGTTATTAAAGCTAACCTCAGGTTTTAGTATGTATAGTGCCATTGTTAATGTTAATCTAGAAATAGTAAAGCCATGTACATTTCCTTCAACACCAACCTGAGGTGGTGGAGCTTTTGTGATGGTTTGGATATGGGAACATGTTCCACCCGACCTGGCTATTTATCATCCAAAAACCCAATAATTAGAAATGGATTATGAGAAAAAAAAGGAAATGAAAATTAAGGTTAGATGGGATCAGTCACTACGCATATCCAAAATTCAGTCGGGCTAAACTTGATGATTGAGTTGATTAGATTTCAGTATGTTCGCGCCTAGGAGGACTAGGTAGGTGTATGAAGTTAGGTAGTAAGGAAGGAAGTATTCATTGAGGAATGACGTGGGCAAAAGAAATCAAATTGCAGATTTGTAAATATGGTTTAAACTAAAAATTTGACCATCCTCCCCCTAGGAAAACTTGACACAGCTAATGCTTAGCAACCTATGAATTTGACTCTTGTAGGCTCCCAAAGACAATAGGGTGGGGCTAAATGCTCGTTCTATATGAAAACAAGAACTTGCAAGCATGGTGAAACTTGCAAGTTTGATCGTCCCCCTCCTAGAGAAGTTGTAGCCAAATTTGTTGCAATGGATGCAACCACTAAAGATACCTTAGCAGATTATGATAAGGTTGATTAAGGGAATGTTAGAACTAAAGCAAGATTTGAAAATATAAAATATCGATGAACATTACAAAATGTGGATTAAGGTCTTATGTTTGAGGCAGACAGGAGCAAAGGTAGATATGTTCAGGGTTGTAAACTTTCACCATCAAACATCTATTTTGGAGATGCAGGAAAATATGTCAAATTTAAGGTTGTAAGGTTTTCCTCTGAAGCTGTTGTTTGGGAGTTTCTCTTAACATGTCAAAGTTTCCATGCATGCATAATCTTTTGAGGAGCATTGAAATATGTATTTTGGTTGTTTCATCTATTGTAAGTGGTTGATTGTATGACATAAGGTAAATAATTTTACAGTGAAGATGTTATTGTAGGTATCACAAGAATGTTAAGAAATTGAAAATGATTTTGTAGCAAAAATACAATGCAAACCTAGAGATATAGAGATCGAGTCAAAACCACCTACATCGACTTCAATAGATAATAAACAAAGGGATAAAATGCAGCTACAAACTGGGTCACTTACAATTTGGTAACCTCATCCAAAATATTTCATGTATACCCTTGAATCAAGGGATATCCAAACTTGTTTCTAGTTTATTGAGGGACGTGTGCAATAGGTCAATATAAGTTATTCTAGCCAATTGCGATCTCAATTTCTCATATTCTAATTGAAAAAACCAAATGTTGATTGCTTCATGCTAGGACCTTCACCATATTGATCTTCCAATGACATCAATGACAATAAATGTTAAACTATAATTATCAATTCCAAAAATACATATAAACAATTGAGGGAAAAGAATGCGATTTCCAATTATTCCTAATCATAGAAAGGACTCTTGACTAGAGAAAGCCACTTTAGGTAGTATATGAGGGTAGAAAAAACTTCAAACTATGTAAACACAATTTCAAAATGCATAAAGAAAAATGAAGTGCAACCCATAAAAGCATACCGAATTAATTTTGTAGGTCTATATTCAAGTAGGTATGAGAAAAACAAGGTCACAGAGTTTAAATATAACAACATCTAAGGTAATTTCTAATTATTAAAAGAGACATGCAAATAAAGAAAACCTATGATTTACCTTTCTAAGTTATTGGCCAAACAAGAAGCTTCAAATCCTTTGGGTTGTGAGAAAATCTAGTGAGTTGAAAACTTTATTTCATAGAAAAACACAACTTTCCATGGAAGAAGCCTTTTCTTTGTAGGCATGACATAAAAACTAGTACCAAAAACTCCAAAATCAACCCTAAAATCCTAAAACAATTGAAAACAGAAATGGAAAATTTGACAAGACCTAGATTAAATCTAATGGTAGCGTAGTCCACTATACCTTCCAGGTTCCAAATAACAATGACGCGATTTGGCCTTTCTCAAGAACTAGAGGCAACACTAGAGTATCAGAAAAGGAATATCATACATATCCCATAACATAAACCAACATAACATTCAATACATAAGTCATTTTTCATATTCATCTTCTACAACAGCACCATGAACATGAATGAGCGGCATCTCATATTCCTCTAGTGTTTCTTTGGTTTCTCCATCGACTTCTCATATTCTTTTGGTGTTTCTTTGGCTTCTCTATCTCATCACCAACTCAGTGTCCATTCCCTAAAGGACCTGACAGACACATTCATTTAACCCCTTAAACCACAAAATATCTTAATATCATCTAACTCTAGTATATGCATATGAATGACCTTCAGTAGAGGGAAAACAAAGTTTAGGTTTGCTAGATGATCCACTACCTTTCTATTACCTTCAACATCCTTATTCTACTGATCTTTCTATTCCCACATCAAATTCATTCAAGGACACGTTCCAATAATTCTGATCTATGATGATGAAAGAGTTTCGGCAAGAAAAAGAGAAATCTAAATATAGAAGCAAGAATGGTAATGAAAGTCCTAGACAATTCCCACTTCATGTCAGAATTGGTGAGGCTCACTCTCGCTTGCTTGCTAGATGTGTATGTGTGGGGGAGAAACAGGTTAAAGAAAGCCTTTAGGGCACTATATCTTATATAAGCAAGCAAGCATGTTTAACGTCTCTTGCGTATTGTTTGGATAAATGCATTGGCCTTCTTTTCTTTATTGGCCTCCTTGGCTTCCTTAGATTTCCTCTCTTATTCCCTTTCCATTGGGGTTCCATATGACTCTGATTCTACGGTTTCCCATTTTGGCATTATTCATAGATGCAAGATTGATTATGACTCGAGGCAGATTCTCTTTCAGTGACAAATGAATAGATATGAAAAACCATCCCCATACAATGTCCTTGATCTACTTCTTGATCTAGGGGAAGAACTTGATACATGTGCTTCCAATGTTCCATTTAATTTGACAGCTTCCTCTTTAGTCGAGTTGTGAAGAGACCCTATAGTATTCTTCCTACCATCTACATTCTATTTCATACATACATCATGCAGATCGTTACCAATTTCCTGAGAAACTCCATTATTCTCAATACTAATAGAGCTATCTTTCTCATGATATTTCACTTCCATCACTCCATTTGGACCAACCCTCCTTTTAGATAAAGAAGTACACTAGACACCTCCGAGCCCATAAATTGTAGATCTATGGTAGTTGAATGACTGATAAGTAAAATTAGGGTGGGTCTAGCATGACTGGTATTGTTGTTTGTTATTTCTTGATTCATCCTCTACATCGCCTAAAATGTCCTACTCATCTGGGTGTTCAACTATGAGCTCTGTGCTAGGAGGTTTAGATTCACATGTTGGAGCTTCATTATCATGAGGGAGCTCCTCAATCACAAGTCCCTACTGGCCTTGTGGTTGTGCCAGATTAAAGGGCCTTCGATCAATAAACACCTCATTGGAAGTATGACGAAATGGCTCAGCGGCTAGCATGCCCATTCCCATGTCCATATTCCCCCTCATCAACCCAAAAAGGCTACAGGAACCAAACAAGGTGTTGATTAGAGAGTCGAACAACCCTTGAATGCGTGCCCAAACAAAGGAATATCAAATGGATCGTGGCCAAAGAATTCCTCCACCAAGGTTCGCCCTCCTCCCCCTCCACTAAAGCTGGATTGACATCGACTTTGCATACCCATATCCAAACCACAAGGTCTGTGGACTTGTGTAAAGTTTTTAGTGAGTTAAATAAGTCCTAGGCTCCATCTATCACATATTTAAAACATGTCATTGTAATTTTAATACAACATCGAAGCCCCCAATTTGTCCACCTGTCAAAATTAACCACTTGGTTTCAAAACAATTTTCAATAATTGGGTTATATATTTTTATAAAAGCTATTTTAAATAAGCATTGTAATTTTATACAACATCAAAGCCCACTTGGGCCAAACAAATTTTTAAATAATTGGGTTTATATATATTATTATTATAATATATATTATATATTATTATATTATATATATATATATATTATATATATATATATATTATATATATATATATATATATATTATATATGATGCAGGAGCATTCAAGCCAAGGAAAATCATTTTATTTTAGTAGACATAGGGGGGGTCATGTGTTTTAAGGAAGTTGGTTTCCTAAGTCTCAAATTAATGTAATATTTAGGATTTTAAGTGATTAGAATAGGAATTAATTAGATGTGTGAGAATGTTTGTAAATTCTCTCAAATAAATGAGAACATGAGTGGTTAATAATGACAAGAGAGTTAGAATTCAAATATAACTCTAAAGGTAGTTTCATGATTCGAGGAACTAGAGAGAGTTCTTAGGATTTAATTGAAGTTAGAAGTGGACATAGAGGAAATTTAGGAGTCAGTTTAGTAGATCTAGGATTTGAACCAGAATTAGTTCAACAGAACCTTTCTGGTATAAATGTAAGCCTATGGGTAGAAAGAGGAGGAGGCCACTAATATTGAAGATCAGACCTGTGAGAGACATGAGTCTTAATATGTAATTATTTGTTTATACTTATATATACAAATGTTTATTTCCTAACTGTGTAAGTGTGTGAAATGAGTATTTAATGAATGAATTACATGTATGTTATGAATTCGTAGGTTCTATAACAGAAGGTTGCAAGCAGAGTTCTGTAGATACGTAGAGGAGAGAATGATTCAGAGGAATCATAAGGGATCTTTGAATCCATTTGAAGGATCAGAGTAAGCTCTAGAGAGGTAGCAAATGGAGAATTCACAGAGTTAAGTTCAGAGAAAGTGGAAGAGCAGAAAACCAAAACCCTGAAGAAAAACCCAAAACCACAAGGAAAGACATTGAAGGATGAATTAAATTCAAAGGAAAGGAATAAGCAGAGAAGTGAAGAGGTGATGCATAAGAACCATTAGATCTCATAAATCAACAGTCATTGCATGAGATAAGAGTGAAGGAGATAACTGATGGAAAAGCGGGTTTATAAGAAGAAGTAGTATTTCGGGTGAGGTTTAAATGGTAAGTGGTATGGAAGGGTGAGCACCCGATTCCACTCACCATTCGACACATAGCACAAAGATGGTGAGGGAAAACCACTTTATCGGACGGTTAATCCCAATCCTAGTTGTCTATCTAAAACCAACATCAACCGTCAAATGTGAAGAAGGAAGATCAACGGCAAAGGGTCGTCGTTCTATTCCATGATTAGGTGAAAGTCCTACCATTCGATCGAGTCTAGATCGATGGTCATAATTGGATCGCTGATCAGAGTTGAATGGAGAGCGCAATGGAAAGGAAATGGATGAGTGAGGACTCGAAGATGATTATGAATGCAGGTTTATAGTGTTTGAAGTCCGGCCTATGTGTTTTGGTCTAGTTATTCCTTTGTATTCCAATATAATTGAAGTTCCGCATTTAAAGGTAAGTTTATGTGATAAATGCTATGTAACCAATGTTTAAAGAGGGAAGGCTATATATATGTGGTTAAAGGGTTAGCGAAAGCTTAAACTAAGGTTTATGGGAGTGAATGAGTCCTAATAGAAGGGTTTAATGAAAAGATTTAATAAAATGTTAAATGAAGGCTTGAAGGTTGATTAAAATCCCGATAAGTGGATATTGCCTAAGGGTTAGGCTATGTTAGATTTTAATAAATTATTCTGTAGAGATTAAGAAAAGGGTCCTTAACTATTGATGGTTGAGATTTTGACTCATTAGAGAGTTAAAATTCCTGGGACAAATGTACTTATGCATTTTAGATGCATACTATGGGTGTAAGTGGGGGTAACCCTGCATCAATTTATAACCATTAAAATTTAAAAATTATTATAAATAGAACCTCTTTTATGTTGATAACTTGGAAACATAATGCAATTTAAAGTACTCCTCGTAATTTTGATCGTTCAAAACTTAAAAGGTATCAAAAAGATAATAATATAATATTATATTATAATTATTTATATTATTATTATTATTATTATTATATAAGTAAGGCCAATAAAAACTCATGTGGATGGTAAAAAATGTAACAAATATCCATTTTAAGCCAAATATGTCAAACCCCCCTCTACCAAATAAGCCAAAGCCAAATCTGTCAAAGCGCTCCCTAACCTGTCTTCCTCCAGCATTAGATTGTCCATTTTTTCTCATTCTTTATCTCTTGGATTGTCAAATTTTCCTCATTCCTTATCCCACCTAAAATCCCCCCCATCCTTACGTGTTGATTCTAATATTCTTATTCTTCCATTACTAATAATTTTTTTACTAAAATAACGCTAATTATAACTCTCTTATTAATTATAATTTAATTAATAATAAACCTCTCATTAATAATAATTTCTCTAATAATACCCCTAACAATAATAATAATAATGAGAAAACTAATAATTCTCTTAACTGATAAGTTGAATAATATGACTCCTAACAATAATAATAAATGTATTTTTAATAATAATAATAATACTTACCCTTGGTTGGATTGACTTTAAAAGAAAACCCATTTTATCTTGAAATGCAAAACAAGCACAGTGATTGAGGTATGTCTTGAGAAATGCTAAGGGTACAAAATCGTAAGGTGTACAAATTAGGGCCAAACTCCATAGGACTTTGGGACAAGGATAAATGCATGAAACTCTTTTTTCAAGATCTTCAACGACAACAGTATTTTGAAGACATCAAAGCTATTCAGGCTAACAAATGTAGGCTCATTAAGAAGAAAGGGATTTTTGTTAGTGATTTCTGGAATCATACTGTGTAAAATGTGTGATCTGTCCAATGTTTCAGATGGTGGCTCCATCCATCATCATAGACCACAGAGAGCCTTGTAGCCTACCACAAACTGGTATCATATCCATCACTTCAATGAGAAGTCTAATGAGGAGGCCTTGGCTCAATCTTTACAATTTGTCCTTTCCAAATTTTAGCATGTGAATAGAGAGGTTTGTGAGTTGAACATCTCACCAGAGGAATTTAACATTACCCTAAATAGCATGGTTGTTAGTAAAACTCGAAGAATATATGATCTTCCCTATGAATACCACAAAACCAATTTAGAATTGTTTGGTCCTATAATGATGAAAGTTTAAAATAGGTTTTAAGATGCAATTTACTTGACATCATGATCAACTGGTAATATAGGAAATATTAAGCTCATATCTGAATGAAGTGACCCTAAACTGACCTTTAATTGTATTTGGAAATCCTATATAAATACCTTTCCAGGAAAATTAAATTTATCCTTAAAATCCACCTTAAAACCGTTTTAGTCTTTTAAAATCCATTAGGAAAATGTTTCCTTATGTCACTGATATGATATGTGGTGGCTATTGATTGTTGAGTATCCACTTTGACACGACCAATATGTGTCTCATCGAGATAATTTCATTGCACTTTACACTTTTTCCAATGCCATTCCAAAAGACATAGTATGTTGACAATTCTTTTCATAACATTATAAGTTCTTATCAACGCCTCGAGAGGGAAAAATGGACCTTACGAGAATAAAATAGGACTTTTGTTACCTTAGTAGGAATGAGGAAGTTGTCTTCACTGATGTTGCAAAGTAAGGTAGAACATTTTCTACTATATGGATTGTGAAGATCATCTAGAGAAACAAAAGCTAAAAAAAATCTTCTACAACCTAAAATGGCAAAAGGCACCCCCTTGATGTGTCACATGAGTGCAAAAATTTCTTTTATGATGGAATATGTCTACTATAGGCTATCTCGCAAGTAAGATGTCTATATGGTGCATCATTTTTTTATCTTAATAATAAGTATTTTTTTAGTGATCCTTGGTATGATACCAATAGACTCAGTAGAAAGGGCATTTAACCAATGTATACAATTATGAGATGTATGGGTTTCTTCAATTAGAAAATATTGAGAAAAAAATTAATCTCGAAACTACATTAGAATGTTTCTAACCTCACCTCATTATAATGGATGGTTGTGACAAATGACATTTACATCAGTAAGTGGTGTGTAAGGCTATGTGAGAAAGAAAATGGTAAGAGAGAGAGAGGATGGCCTCTAGAAAATATGAGGGAATCTACTGTGAAAGCCCTTGAGAAGATATTAATCAGGACGATGATTTCAAAATTGGATTTGGAATGGCATATGAATAAAATGCAGATGGACCCACAAGCTAACCCAATGACCATACTCCTTCACTTGGTGGCAATTGAATGAGATCTCTAGGATATGGAAGATAGAGAGATTAATAAAGTAGCAACCTCAATCAATAGTCATATTGAAACAAATGTATCCTCTTGTTTCACCAATAACATTTTCCAACTTTAAAACCTAAAAAAGTTTGAAACTTAATGTTATCAGGGTTCAAAACTCCTATGGTTATATGATTATAAATATAAAGGGCATAAAAAACAGGCACAGACAGAATCAAACCTTGAGCATGGTCTCTCCCTTAGAAAATAGATTTTACATTTGAATCATCAGATAGACATGATTCTTCGAAGAGAACATATGCACAACAAAGTGCCATACAGTGGCCATTGTCAAAACCCCAAACATCATCTACCCCGTGCAACCTCATTGTTTTCATCCCGCAAGTGAAATTACTTGCTTTCCTCTTACAAGTGATTCCATGATTCTTAATAAG
Source organism: Pinus taeda (assembly GCA_000404065.3). Classification (NCBI taxonomy): domain Eukaryota; kingdom Viridiplantae; phylum Streptophyta; class Pinopsida; order Pinales; family Pinaceae; genus Pinus; species Pinus taeda. The sequence continues at coordinate 52,314 of APFE031697647.1, forward strand.
ATTAATGAATACCACTCCTTTCAAATGCTCAGACTGACTCATAGATTGAAATCATTGCAAACCCTGAAAATACAATCAATGGAGTTTTGGGAAAAAGGAGTAAAAAAAAAAGATGATCGATGGGCTTCCGGGAAAATAGATGAAAACTGGTCTCAATTAACATGGATTTTTTGTACTTTCCACCTGTCACAAAATCTCGCTCAAATTTACTGTGCTTGGAAATATATCTCAAATTTAACATACTTAGAGGGATTATATTTTCTCTAATTTAATAATAATAGGATGCATTTATGTTTTAATTAAAACTAAAAAGGTGTAAAATATTTTTTTATCTATTAATAATAGTCTTGGTGTAAAGTTTTATTTATTTATTTTGAAACATGTAATCTTACAATTTGATTTCCATTTTCAATTTAATTTTGATAAAAATTGATTAATTTATATTTTTCAATAACGTGAAACCCTGTTATAACTCAGTTTTCAAACCAAAAGCGATGACATCCATCTCTAGCTGCTATCTATGAATGCATCCTAACTCACCCCTATTATTCAAAGAAAACCACATCACTTGGAATGACCCATTGGTGCTCTGTAAAGGAGCATGATTTCATTCCTTCCAGATGCCTTTGTGTCTTGGCCCATTAACATGTTTCCTTATGTTCAATGAAGATGATATCTTAGCCGAGAAGAAGCTACTTTTTGCCATACTCCAGGCCTAATCGATTAATTCAAATTTCATGGAATGCATTAAAATTAATAGTTGATTTTTTTTATTTATCAAATCCTATATTAATACGAGTTGTCTTTAGTGAAATATTGGCTAGCCTTACATTAATGAAAACAACCCCTGATTCTCTTTCTATTTTCTTTTCAAGTAATTTTTTGCTAGTTCTAGAAGGGCCATACACCAAAAAATAGGAGGACTGAGGAACTTGCACTACCCAACCAAATTAGGCCAGTGTGGTGGAAGAATAACCATGTCATAAATTTCCTATTTAACCTATTCTAATCCTCCAATTGAGTCAAATGTTACATCAACATCATCTATACTTATAACATAACAAGCTATCACAACATGTAAGTGTTGTGTTGTACAACAACCCCCCATGTCATAAAATTTTACTTTCAAACTATAATATGAAATGGGTCCCTTTTAGATTTATGAACAAAATTGGTATCAACTAATCATTCCTCAAAAGGTTCAAAAAGAAATAATATACTATAAACCTTTTGAGTGAACATAAATTGGTCTTATAAAAATAAATGAATAATTCTTTATTATTGTGATAAATCGATCGCAAGATCGCATATCGTAATAACAAAGTATGCATAACAAAAAGACCCAGTGGTTTGCCCCGATGCGACCAGTGAATAACTATCATATACCGGGAAAAGTAAGTGATTGTAACAAGATGTGATATCGCTATCGGCAATCGGGGAATATAACATACATGCAAGAAAAGGCTCCCTTCTAAAAACTCCCGATGCGAATTAGCTTTATCGCTATCGGCGATCGGGGATTTCACAATGACACAAATGTAAATACTCAAGCATTCCTCCGATCTCTGATTGCAATAAAGCTAAGCGTGAATTTCAAAAAGGATTGTAAAGGCTTGAGTATATTATGTTAAATTATTATTAAAAGCCTTTCTATTCCTGATAGTGATTCACTTGTGATCAACAGCCAAAAAATCAAAGCCACACTTAAATGAATTATTCGGAAAATAAACGATATGATGAGCATTTAAATGATTGACAGGTTTCAATGGCCAATTAATGGAGTGGTTATGCCAAAATCTCTTCAGAGATTGTATTCGTGGAAATATTATTTTAATCCTTCATTATTCATTGATTGGTATAACTCTTTCATACTTGGTTTGCACCACTTATTTTTTGCATTACATTCATTTTATCTCCTGCACAGAGCTCCTCCAAAGCAGCAAATTTAGGCCAAATGGGGAAGAAATTTAAAAAATTTGGAACAGCTTCAGCTTCCGCAATAACAGGACAATCTACTATCGATCTGGGACCAAGTAAAAAGGGATTGATCTCAGACACTACATGTCTTGGTCTTGAAATTACTAGTTGGCAGAGCATCTATAATCTAGTTGAAGCCGAAGAGCCTGAAGCAGTATCAGTACAAGCTACAGCAGGTTTGAACCAAAAGTCCGAGGCTACCCTAAAAAATTTAGTCGATTCTTACTTACACCAGATAGCGGCTCGAGAGAAAATTCTTCCATATATAGATGTAGTAAGGTGGATAGTTGAGGAAATCCCGATTACAAACAGAACATTTTGCACAGTCAACGGGAGAGTCTTCTGTTCATTTCAACCCAATGATTTGAGACAAATGTACCATTTGCCTGAACCAGAGAAGAAGTATAACAAAGCATTTCTGGAGAAGTTCAGAGATGAAAATGAAAATGAATCAGCACCTATATGGGAATGGAGACAGAACCCCACAAAACAAAAGCATGGGTCCTCAGGTAAGTACTCTGTCGATTCATTATGTTCTCCTTATTGTTACGCTGGGGCGATGATGTGTAGGATTTGGGGGTTGCATGATTCCTCAAAATTCTCAATAGAGATGGTAAATTTAATGGAAGCAGCGGTCAATAGCGAAATAATGGATTGGGGAAATATATTATCTGATAAGTTAGCAACTGCTATTCTTGAGTTCAGAAATAAAACTTGCGTCACTGATAGGTTTATTCCTCCATTTTATTATAGTGCCTACATCTTAGATACTCTTTGTTTTAACTCTAAATTTCCTGTGCTGGGGTGGAGATGGACTCCACAGGACCCCATGCCGATTCATATCTATCACCAAAAGTTGTGGAAAGCCCATTATAAAGACCACCTATATCAAGTTTGCAATGGATTTATGTGCCCATTTACTATGGAATTTTTGACAAGCCTGCTCCTAAGATTTCCTCACAAGCAGAGATTGACTTAATCGCCCTAGGAAACTGGTTCGGAGAGGATAAATTTACATATATAAGAGTTTTTGGCATCCATGCTAGGCCTCATGTTCTCCCCTTGTACATACCCAACAAACTATTGGCTAGAGAGATAGCATATCAGCTTACGTCCGCAGGAGCGACCAAGACTCTGAGGAATTCAAAAAAGCAAGTTTGGCCTCCTTTTCCTCTAAGGTTTGGTGTTTACACTCTGCATGACTATAAGCATGTAGAGAAAGAAGTAGAAAAGATAAATATATTGAATCTCGCCACTCTTCCTAATAGACGATTTGATCCAAGGAAAATCGTCTATAATGTACTAGAACAGGCAAAACTCACTAAGTTTGAACATAAAGAAGATGAGTTCGATGACCTATTTTCTTCAGCAGAGTCATTATTTCAGGTTCAAACACTAGCAAAAATGAGATATCACGACGACGGGTTAGTGGAATTCAACAAACTCAGAGAGCAGAGGTTGCAAACTCTGCCTCTAGATTTACTGGCTACTGCCCCGATGACACAATCAAGCGAGCCTGAACAACGACTTACCGACGAACCTCCTGCTACATCATAAATTTTTGAAGAAGTCCAGAGGAAAGAGCAGTAGGAAGTACAGAGGAAAGAACAACAGGAAGCACGAAGGAAAGAGCAAGAGAAAATACATGAGGAGGAACAAAAAAAGGAGCAGGATAGGAGCAGCAAGGATGTGAATGTTGATACCCAGATTTTACCTGAAATTGATCCAAAAATGGCAGCAATTCGACTCAATCATAAGAAATATGGAAAGCTCAAAAGATACTGATACATCCAAAGCGACAGATATATAGGATATAGCGTCAAAAAAGGTTCCAAGCGAAGGAACCAATGGCCTACCCCCTAGTACAGACTTAGAAATAATTCCAAAAGATCCTTCGATCAAATCATTTTGCAAGTGGAGGATATACCTCCATTGGATGTCTTTTATAGCCTAAAACACAGGGCCGTAGAAAATCGACAGTGGAAAAGGAGAAGGATTGATCAACCTTCCCTGTTCCCCAAACAAACAAAGACAACCAATGTAGTTTGAAAAGAGGAGTTCGATCCTTCCGATGACCTAACAAAGCTATCCCAGTATGCCGGAGCCTATTCGGTGGCCACCATGGACAAGGCATCAGAAGTGAGTAATTTTCTAAAAGAAAAAGACCATGCAATCATTTTTTTACAAACACAGCTATCGGAGGCATAATAGAAAGTTGAACAATTAGAATAGCAATTGTCAACTCAACAACAGTTAAATAATCAACTGAACAAGCAGCTACTTGAAGAGAAACAGAGGGTAAATTCAAGCATGATTCAAAGGTAGAAAGAATTATTGGAAGCATTGGCAAAATTGAAGACGATGAATGAATTAATGGTAAAGATAAAAGATGAGCAAATTGCTCAATTATCACTTCAAATAGAGAAGTTCAAGAGTCTTCCACAGCCTGCCGATTTCAGGACAGAAGCGCTACAGATTAATAAGGCACTGGTAACAAAAATAAGACTATTGTGTGATAAAATTTCTCAATTTGAACCCCTGTCTGACATAAAATCATGAATAATCGATAAATCAATCGATGCTAGATAGGACTTAGAGCTGGCCGATGAGACCTTAACAGATTTTCTTACTTGGTAGGACACTACTGAGGGGCAGGCAACAAATTTGCCTAAAATCCTAGAATCACATAAAGAAATCCTATTCTTGGAATGGTAGTCCCAGTTGATGAAGGCAGAGAGAGCAATTTCTAGATGCTAATTATCCACAAGTAATTTGATTGAATTAATTAACAATACTCTCTATTTATCTAATATGATCTCTCAATGTACACCAGGTAAATTTCTATCAGCTAAAACATTGGAGCAATCATGTTATCAAGAGCTAGAAAAGAATGGGAGGTTGATTAAAGGTATTCAAAGTTTAACTTGGGACACCTATTGGTTGTTCCTAGTAAAACCATACAGCTAAAGAGCTTCCCTCAAGTGTCTAATAGATGCAGTCGGGTGTATCACTCCCGATATACACGATGCCACATACTCGGCTTAGCTCAATTCTCGTCTCAGCTGCCCTTAAGAAGTGGAACCGATGCTAGTGATATGCCAACTCAGATCAAAGGGAAAACAGCAAGAGTGATGAATCATGTTGCCGACTACCAAATTGTTATGAAGGATATATTCAAGATCAAGTTATACCAATTAAATAGCATTTTAATTTTGTAGTTAGTTAGTTTAATTAAGTATTTATAGACCCTTTCATGCATTTAGAAAGGGTCCTCAGTTTTTGTATAAGACTCAATCCTGAACTTGTACTACTGTACTTCAAGTATATTTTTTTATAAAGACTGGGCCAAATTATTCCAATTTTTGACAATGAAGCTTTTATGTGGTTGTGCACTAGTACCTTTGTTTAAAAGTATCTCTGAGTTGAAAGAAGGAATTCGAATTGCGATTGATGTTGGGAATGATTTGCAGCACATATGGTACTACTATCTATGTCTAAATTCATTCTTTTTATGTGAATTGTTATTTGATTAATCTTGCTATTATTGAATATATGCATGTGTTTCAACATCATTTTTTATACTTCCCACTATTGGATGTTTACAAGATGCTTTTCTTTTAGTCATACATGTATCAGTAATATATAGAAGACAAGTGTAACAATGTTTTATTAATTACTTTGTTAAACTGTTTGAACAAAGCAATTATTATATGAATGAATGTCTATGTTTATCGAATAGAGTCATCTATATGCTTATTGATGAACAGAGATCATCAAATGTTGCACTTAAGAATAGAAATTTCCCGGGATAGAATAGTTATTTGTATTTTCGCTCTTTAGATTAAGTCATCCATCCATTATCACTTATTAGAAAACCAGTCACTCATTCATCCCCTTTTTATTCATCATTGGGAAACTGGTCCCATTATATCTAGTCCGAGCCACCATCCCAAACTGAAAAGGAGCTACATTAAGGTACGGACCGGGTTGTTTTCCCCGGTTGATCCAACGATTTTTGAGGCATCAACAGTAAGATAAAGGAATGAAAATCCGAAAAAAATAGTGCAAAATTAAAATGACTAACATAAATGACTAATTTGTATTATTGTAGTACATTTAGAGTAGTCATATTTTTGTTCCTAAACTAAATTAGTTGGATTACTTATTATCTAGTCATACATTTTAACACGAGAGTAAATTAGTCATTTATGTTAGTTGTTTTTAGTTGTGTCGCTTAAGATTGCTCATTTTTGGTAGTATTTCACTTAGAAAAGTTATGGTGACTAACGGTTTTTGTCACCTAGTCACCAATTTCATCATTTTACACTAGTGTGCCTACACACTACTCAGAATCTCTCTAAGCTAGTGGATAAATGAAAGATATAGATTTTGAGAAACTAGTAGGAAAAATTGTTGAAAGAGAAAAGGCATTTGGAAAGAAAGAGCCACACTCTAATCCCAATGTTGAGACTTTGTTCCTTGCAAAAAAGGAACAAAAATATCCTTGATACTCTCAAAAATAACAAGAGTAGTAGACATCATGGTAAAATAAATTTTAGAGGAAAATGGGGTAACAATAATCGAGGTGATAGGAAACAAGGTAAAAAGTAACAAAAGAATTTTCAAAATGATAAAAAACTATCAAATTTTATAGGTGTGGAAAAATTGCTCATACTTCTATTAATTTACAGAACTCCTTCGGAGAAGGTCACTAAAAGGGGAGAACAATTTAATGAAAATTAAGAAAAAAATCCAAATAAAGTAAAACCATATGAGCATGCTCGCTACATTGTTGCTTAGTGTAATTTCAAAATTAATCATTCTTTTAATAAAACATTTTCTTCATGATAGGAGAGTTGGATTTTGGACACAGGTGCCACTTGTCATATGAAATTGAAGAGAGAATGGTTTGAAAGCTTCACGGATCACATTGATGGAGTAGTTTTCTTTTCTAATAAATCTCAAATTACATGTTTAGGGATCACATCTTTTTGATTAAATATGTAAGGACTTGTATATTATATTCTACATGATGTTATTTTTATTCCACAATTTAAAAGGAATTTATTGTCTCTTATATAGATCAAACAATAGCGGAATTCAATACATATATTTGATAGTATAATAGATCTTCAAAGGGAATATTCTAATGAAACTATTATGATTGGTGTGGAAGAAGAAAAACTCTTATAATTGTAAGGTTCACCATCCATTGCATTGAATGCTACTCATTTTATTCAACAAAATGATGCCATGTCTTCCAATTTATTATGGCATGCTCTCTTTGGTTATATCAGTTATGAAAATACAAGAATTATGGGACAACAGAAAATTGAAGAGTTTCCAAAAATTCCAAGAAAACTTACTCCGTGTAGCGCTTGTATTTTGGGGCAGCACATTAAAGAGTCTTTTGAAAGTTCTACTTCTAGAGACTCAAGAAAATTAGGCCTCATACATTCAGATTTATGTGGACCTATACCTGATGTAACTACTAATGGTAACAAATATAAATTGAAATGTATTGATGATTATTGGAGGATGTGCTTATTTTATCACTTGAAATAAAAATCACAAGTTTTTGATGTGTTTAAAAAGTTTCATCTCTTGATTATAATTGAAGCTAAACTTAATTTACACACTCTAAGAATTGATAATGGTCGTGAGTATATTTCACATGATTTTGACAAATAATCGCAAGAAAATGGAATCAAACACCAAACACTAATTCCTTATAGTCCACAACAAAGAGGTGTTGTGGAATGAATGAACTTAACATTTCTTAATATCGTTAGATCAACGATGTTCTTGGTTAGATAAATGATGTTCTTTAATAATGTAAAGTTCATGTTTTAGGGAGAAGAAATACATTGTGTAGCATATATCAGAAATTGGTGTCCTTGTTTGTTCATCAACAATAAAACTCCATATGAAGTGTGGTATAATTGTCTTCCTATTGTTCAACATTTCAATTTTTTGGTTCTTAATGTTATGCTTTTATTCCTAAGCAATAAAGAAACACATAGAGTGCAAGACGCAGAAAATGTATATTTTTGGGATATCCTAATACTTCTAAGGCATATAGGTTATATGATGAATAATAGAAGAATTTTATTTTATAAAGAGATGCATTTTTCTCGAATCAAATAAAGATGCATACATTATTGATAGACAACATAATAATTTATAAAAATGTATGTCCAAGAAATTTGTGATGAATCTGATAATAATTTTCAACATCTTGAAGTGGGGATTCCCATTCTAGATGAGCACGTGGATTTTCCTTCAATAAATTTCCTCTCGATGATGACAATGGTTCTATTGAAGAAAATTTGGATGGTATAAGTGTTTCCGCAGGGCCAAGAAGTGCTTGTGTTCTATAAGAATCTTCTCCACAAGATGAGCAGTCACCTTGACTTGATTAACAACCATTACGAAGGTCAACTCGTATCAGAAATTTTCCATGAAAATATGATGATTTTCAAATAGGAAGTTGTTCAGGTAACTATTCTAATGATTCTAAATATAATTTATGTTTTGGTAGTGAGCCTACTTGCTTTAAATAAGTTATTAGTTGTAATAGATGGAAAAATGCAATGCAAAGGGAATATGATTCACTCATTGAAATGGTAATTGGAGGTTGGTAGAGCTTCCTAATGGCATGAAACCCATAATTTGGTTGTAAGTGGGTTGATAAAACTAAATATAGAGTTGATGGTTCACTTTATAAGCACAAATCAAGGCTTGTAGCAAAGGTATATGCACAAATATAGGGTGTTGATTACACAAACATTTTCTCTTAGAACTAAATGGAAAAATATTAGAACCTTGTTTCCTATTGCAACACAAAAGGATGGAAAATTCAACATATGGATTTAAAAAGTGCATTCCTAAAGGGAGATTTGAAAGAAGACGTTTACATGTTTCAACCATAGGGTTTTTGGTCAATGGTAAAGAACAAAAGATATGCAAACTGATGAAGTACTTGTATGGTTTGAAACAAGCACTGTGTGCATGGTATGGAGAACTAACCAATAATATTCTTAAGTTGAATTAAAAGCATTTTTACCTAGATGATGCAACTGTTTTTTTAAGAACATTGGAAGTTTAGTTGTATATCTAGTTGTCTATGATGATGATTTGATGAATACAAGGAACAGTGATGGCTATATATCATCTGTTAAGAATAAAATTTCAATTCTTTTTTATACGATAGATTTGGGTTTACTTCATTATCTAGGGATTGAAGTCGATAAAAAACTATAAATATTTTTACCTCTCATGGGAAATATGTTGGAAAATTATTGAATAAAGATGGAGTGATGGATTGTAATCTTGTCTCTACTCCAATGGAACAAAATATGAAATTGATTTCAAATGAAGGAAATCTATTTGAAGATCAAACAAAGTACATGAAAATTGTTGGAAGTTTGATTTATTTGTCTACTACTTGTCTTGACATAAATTTTGTTGTAGGGATACTTTCCAAATTTATGCATCAACCTTGTGAAGGACATTCGGTAGCAGAAAAACGAGTGCTCAAATATCTAAGAGGGACTCAAGCATATGGCATCAAATATACAAAGTTTCATAATTCCATCTTACTGGTTATTCAGATTCATATTTTGATGGTGATAGGGATCATGGAGTCGCTACTTGTTATTTGATAAATATTGGATTAACATATTATTTGGAGATCAAGAAATCAATATGTTCTTGCTGATTCTACCACTGAAGCAAAACATGTTACGGAAGCTCAAGCTATAAAATAAATAATTTAGCTTCACAAAATACTAAAATACTTGTAGGAGAAACGAAAAAATTCAACACCTCTATTAGTTCACAACTCTTTTGCAATTCAATTGGCCATAAATCCTAATTCTCATGATAGAACCATTCATATCAACATCAAATATCATTTGATTTGACATCATGTTGAGGCCAAAACAACTCATCTGACACCTTGTCTTACTTCAAAACAAATTGCATATATTTACCAAAGCATTGGGATGTGAAAAGTATGAAAGCTTTAGATCTTTACTTCGCGTTCCAGATGTCCCTTCAGATTAAGGGGGGAAATGTTAACTAATCCTTCACGATTTTCTATATTATTTAGATTAGAATATACTTAGGACATTGTTAGTTGATTCTGACATTTCTAGTTATGGAGAATTTATTCATACATAATTGTATCTCTGTATTTCATATTGTATAAATACATATTTTTTGATGAATAATCATGAGTTTGATTATGGATATTTCCTGGCTTATTTAATAGTTTTTTTCTTCTAGGATAAAATATTTATATTATGAATTTTTTATCCATAAATCTATTTGTGAGTTGAGTATAGTATGTCGTAATATTTCAATTATAAATAGTGGCAGAGAAACATAATTCGTTGTTGGATTTATTATTGTACGTTTTTAAGGCTTTGAAAATTCTTGATATTTTGCATTATTTTGATGTCTATTTTTGGATCTAAAAATTTATTTATGGAATTCTTGGATCGACTGATATAGAGAATAAGTTGGAGGTTGGAGGTTATTAAATTTGGTGGTGGATTAAAGCAGAGGCTTCTCTCTACATTATCTTCATCGACTAGGTTTGTTCCTGAAATTTGGGGCAATCAAACTTCCAGGGGTATGATTGCAATCAAGGTGGTGCATTAGAATTCGATCCTATGTCACATCTGCCACAGGTCTGTGTCTGGTAAGTTTTTGGAAGAATAATCCTATGTGTGACTTACTTACTTCCATTATAAGGACATGCTTTGAGCATTCTCTCAAACCTACTCTATTTTTTCCTTGTTTGGTTTTGGGGGGCGTTGATCTTGCAATTTCAAAAATTTCTAGTCTAGAAAGTCATTGTTATTTGGATGGAAGCATGATTTTCTTTTACAATGGTTTTTAGTAGAATAACATTTTGATCACCGCTTTTTCTGACTACAGTTTGGAGAAGATCCACATGACTAACTATTGAGCTAATATAGTACTAGTCATATCCCCAAATCATTTGAGATGGCATTGAAAAATAGAAAGTGGGAAAGGTGGTTTGAGTAATAAAAAAATACTTGGTGACCAACAACAATCAACTCTAGGAACCTTTGCTAATTTCTTCAAATAAGCCATGGGTTTCTTTCTTTCTCTAATTAAAAATTCTCTTAAAAATGGCATATTTTTAAAGGTTTAATTACACACTTATATAATCAAAAATTTGAATGCAACTATTTTTCATAAACAAATTTTGGAAAACTATTTCATTAAAAGTGATTTTGGAAAAAGTTAAAAAAATTAGGGATATTAATTCTTAAAAATTTTATTAATGTTTTAAGAATTTTTTTTTAAAGATGAAATCCTTTGAAACTAATGCACATTTGAAAATAACCATACGTCCATTTTCTTTATATTGCAATGTATTAGTGTCCTTATGTTCAATGGTTATGAAAGACCTACTTGTTTGCTAGTCATGCAAATACAGGTGGATTAGTTAGATTCTTTTAGTTTTTGGAAGTGTAAAGTTGTTGTTTTTCTCATTGCAAACCTTATTTTTTAGAAATTGTGTTTCCGTGGCTAGTAAAACACATTTTACCAATTATCTAGATGGGTAAAATATTGCACAAATTTCATGAGAAAAAGGAAGATGAGAAATTTCATAAGAAGGTTTTTCATTTTCATTCCACTGTTGACGCCTTTCAAAAATAATATACCACTCTTAAGAGTCACTTCCAGACCATTCTCCTCGAGAAAATCAAGAAGGTTAACAATTTGGAGTTAACCATGGGCAAGTATTTCCAAAATATTGCAAAAGCGTTTCAGGAGAATATTGACTTCCTTGAGATTTGAAGGAGGAATATGAGTGCTTTTCTGACTTAAGAAATGAAATTTTGATGAAGAAAATTAGCACCTTGGAGGAGAAAAATAGTAACTAATTTATGGAGGCTTTTTATTTAAAGGCCTCAATGGAAATTCTTCATGAAGAAGTAGGCCCTCTTCAAAAAAAGAATAATATATTATTTGGTTAATATAACACTATGAAAGAAGTGCATGATACCTTGTCACATAATTTGATTGAGAAGGATGAGATCACTCATGATTGGCAAGAGTGCAAGAAATAACTTTAATCTGTTAGTGTCACCCATTGATGTTGAAAATGGTTCTTCTGTTTCACCTAGGTTTGAAATATACAATATCGATATTGGGTCCTTATTGTTAAGAAAAATGGGTTATACCAGAGGAAGTCTTAGGAAGAATTGAGAGGGAATTAATGTTCCTATTAATCCTCTATTGTGGACAAGAAGAGAAGGTCTTGCATATGATCTTGCTATTGCCTCATTTAACTTTTTTCATACTAGAGAGTTTCCATCTTTTGTCTAAGGAATTTAGACTGAGCTAGAAGAAAATACTTCTATTGATTGAGATAAAGGGATCGATGACATGTCTAGTAACGCCATTCTACATGACAATGTTGCTACACCCAGCCTCAAGATTACAAAAGAAAACATTGAGGGATATTAACATCCTCACAAGTAATAAAGTAAATCCCTAAAGCATTAGCATTCTTAGTCACATAGTAGCTCTGCATTCAAATCAGTGTAGAAGAGGCATGAAAATATAAGCCCTTGACTAGTCCCCAACATCAAGATTTATTATGGTTAGAATTATGGATGGTCATGGAATTGTTTAAATATATATTTGCAGAATTCATACCATTGTTTCTCATTTATATTGCATTCAAACAAAATTCCTCCTATTAGTTGGTTATTATTTCTACACCCTAAGTTGTGTTTCATGGGGGAGAGTTTGATGGTGAAAAATATTTTTGTTGTTTTTTTTCACTAAATTGCTAATAATCTCTTCTTTGTGATGGTGATAATGTTAATAAATATTTATGATTATTATTGTATCATGTTTGAGATTATTTATAATACTTACACACCTCGTTGGTGATTTTTCATTGACATTTTTATTTTATTTTAAGCCTTTGTCTTGCTCTTTACAAGTGCCAATTTTCACTAAAGAATTTCTGGGGATTTTGATAGTGTTTTCTACTCTTGTTCTTCTACATCATTTTCTAATTCATAGATCAATCAACATCATTGAGGTTTCATGGCTCTCATGTTCACATTATTGTTTGGTCGTGTTATTCTTTCCACGACTAGCCCACGTAGTGAACCATGGGGTTAGAGGGGGGGCAGAGCCCCCCCTTCATTGTGTCGATTACGCGGTGGGGGGGTCATAGGGGGGCGGAAGCCCCCCCTATCCGAGGGGTTTGAGGAGGGTAGGTAGCCCACCTCTACAGGGTCCGGGGCAGCAACCCGGGAAATTTTTTTTTGGACCCTATATTAGGTTGGTAGGCCTACTTATCATTTTGTGCATGATTTTCACACATGGTTTTGGACGCGATGGTTTTCGATCCATGGCATTGGATGATTCGGCATGTATAAATATGTATTGTAACATTGAAAGGAACATTATGAAAAATCAAGCTGGTAGTCTCGGTTTTGGGATTTGTGGAAAATCTCTATGTATGTGTTTTATGTGTTATGCTCTCGCATTGTTCATTTTATGTGTTCTTTAGAATTTGTATGCAGGTAATTTCTGTACGGGCTTAAAACCTACATTTTATATTAAAGTTGTTTTGGATTCAAGGGGATGCCTTTGTTGCTGAGGGGTTTTGCTCGGGCCTATGGTAGACCTCATTCAGTGGGAGATCTGCAGGATCGATTTTGGTGGTAAAAGAAGATGGTGAGCAATGGAAAGATAGAGATCAAGAAATTTAATGGTCAAAGTTTTGAGTTGTGGAAACTCAAGATGGAGGATCTATTGGTGGATAAATATCAAGTGATCATGGTAGACCCAGGTACTAAACCAATGGGAGTGTCTACTAAAGAATGGAAGAAGTTGGATCAGAAAGCAAAAAGCGCAATACAATTGTGTGTCTCAGATTTATTATTGCTGAGTGTATCAGGGGAAGCTACGACAAGGGATTTGTGGGACAAGTTAGTGAATTTGTACCAATCTATGTCTCTGGTGAATAAACTGTTCCTATAGAAAAAGTTGTATAACTTGAGGATGAAATATGGAGAGTCGGTGACAGAGAATCTGAATGCATTTAATACTATGGTAAGTCAATTATCGTCTGTTGATATCAAAATTTCAGGTGAAGATAAATGCATTATTTTATTGTGTTCTCTACCAGATTTGTGGGATAGTCTGGTTATTGCAATAGGTATCAATGTAATTGCTGTGAGTTATGGAAAAGCTATGAATTTGCCATTTATTTCCTTACATTTTCCTTTTATCATAACTTCTTTTTATTCATAAGATGATAAGATATCAAAGAATTATAGCAAAAACTAGGGAATTATTGATTATTACGAATTAGTTAATTATTGTCTTTTTCATGCAGAAAATAGAAGAAATGGAAAAAATATCATTTTGAAGTAAAATACAAAATAGAGTAACTATTGTTCCTTCACCAAGAAGCCGTATCTAGACAAGCAGATTAGGATCAGAGCACACAATTAAGGATAAGGATGGAAAATTGCAGCATCAGCACAAGAAGACAAAGGGATCAATTGGAGTTAGAAGGTGGAGTGAGATCCTGAGGGATCACTATTTTATAGTCTATCTATTATTCCTTGTTTCATCCACCCGTCCAGTATAAAAGGAACATCGCTTTTAAAGATTTAGGGATCACTTATCATTATTCAGAATTCGCTATTGTATTTCTCTGATCATCGACTCTCATTGATTAAACAGAGTACAATTGCATATAACATTTTCATATGATTAATACATAAGTTGGTTGTTGTTCTGTTCATTTATACTGAAGTAGTCTAGCAGTGCTTCACTAGCGGCTAAGGGCCCGGCCCTGGTAAATCCGCTTGCTATCTGTACCATTACTTACAAATCATAGTCATGTGATGGTTTGGTTTGGTTTTCATTCATTTACATCGCATTACTTTACTACTATTTGTTTCCAGAGTTTATGAATTGGTGTAACTGTAACTGAATTGCGTTGTTTTTCATTTTCATCGTAATAAGATTATTACTTTCTGCAAACTATATTGTTATTCTGTTCATTTCAATTATAAAGCTTCATTGTTCATTCCAATAAACTGACTTTGTTGTTCATTTCATATTGTTGTTCATTTCTACTAAATAGCATTGTTGTTCATTTCCTGTCTACAAGTATTTGGTTTTTCCTATTAGCCTTATTACAGTCAGCGTGTTTACTCCATTTCTATTGGCAACATTTTTTATTTAATTTCACGCTATTTCCAATTAGTTGTTTTAAGTGTGGAGTGTAAGATCAACCACTGTAAAGAACATTGACTATTGCTGTCAGAGTTCTCAGATTGAGGATCTTGTTTATGTTTGATTTAATTTACATCAGTTGACAAAGGAAAGAGTTATTGCTACTGCATCCTTGACTGATAATTGTTGTTAATCTCTTAAGTGAATGATTTAGTTTCAGAGCATTGAGTTTCTTTTAAATTGTAATAAGGTTTTATTTCAAGTATCCATTTACTCTTGTATTTGAAGCATTGTACTGCAAATTGGAAAACATTACTCTTGAATTGAATTGACCACCTCAGACTGAGTACACTCTTGAAATAGAAAATTCCACTTGGATTGATAATTAATGTAGGATAAATAGGAGTTAAAAAGACACATTTTATACCTCAACATTTTGGCACCATTGTTGGGGAGAGTGTGCCCATTTTTTTTTTAAGAGAGTAGTGTGCATCTGGTGATTGCCTGCTAGGAGAGAATTGGGTATTAAAAATGGAAGATAAGAACCTGCATACAGAGCATGTAACAGCCCTACTCCCCCGCTCGCT
Organism: Pinus taeda; assembly: GCA_000404065.3. Taxonomy (NCBI): domain Eukaryota; kingdom Viridiplantae; phylum Streptophyta; class Pinopsida; order Pinales; family Pinaceae; genus Pinus; species Pinus taeda. Next base: position 68,135 of record APFE031697647.1, read on the forward strand.
TTGTAGCAGATTTGTTAATTTTCTATTTTTTTGGTAGGCATAAACATTTGATTTGCGTTTGTGACTAAGAAGAAAAAACTTGAAAATACTCCTAAACTACTACCCAAGCCTGATAAATCTAAGTGACCAGTGACCCTTAGTTGATCAACCTTCATAGACAAAATCATTAAGCACGTTGAATCTCAGCCATCAGTGGGCCCTAGAAAAGTTGCTTCTAGAAAACATATTGGTTCCCTTCGGGACACAGTTGCACCATTTTTATCGTTTGTGGAGGTGCATAGCCAAACAGAAGAGACTGAGCAAGATTTTCAAGAAATTGAGAATTCTCACAAAATTTGATTCTAGGAAGGGAACTCTAGCAATATTCGCGAAGGAGGAGGAGAAACAGGGGGAATAGAAGAGTCAAAATCCATTCTTGAAATAGTTCTAACACCGAATAACCCAGATAAGGGAAGTGTTGTTAAGGTCATCCAAAACAAAATAGAAGAACCTGAAAGGTCAAAATCCCCCCAGATAATAGTTCAACAAGGACCACACATTATCCCAAACCAAGGAAGTGTTGTCAAGGCCATTCCTACTCCTTCTAGTTAGCCTAGGAATAACTCCTTAGAAATCATAGAAGGATATTAGCACATATTTGATCAAATGGCCCAAAATGAGCAACTACCTCAAACCTCCACACTGTAATATCCCATTGTGGACACTACAGTTAATGCACCTATGAAGGTCATTCCTCTCCAGCATATTCCTACATTCCATGGCCTAAAAAGATCCAGATGCATTTCTGTTTGAATTTGATGTATTGTGCTCGGGGTATGACTATACCACCGATCTCCAAAAACTAAAACTATTTTCCTCCACATTAAAAGGAGCACCTTTACAATGGTTTATGGGGTTATAAATTATTGGGATCAGATGAAAGGTGCTTCTCTAAAGAAATATCGGGATTACTGTAGGTCCAGAGAATTAAAAGATGAAATGTTTCAAATGATAGCGAGACCTAATGAAACACTGGAAGAATATGTAGAACACTTTCAATACAATCTCCAAAGATCTCCTTATGCATCTTTACCCTTGTCTAATAATGTGTTAAAAACTACATTGATTAAAGGGATGAAAGAACAATGGTTTGAAACATTAAACATTATGGGAAAATGTGACATATATTAGGAAAATTTTGCTGACATCATTAATTTGTGTATCAGGAGTTCGAGAGGTAGCACAAGACAAAAGCCAACTGAATGTGACATGATCACAAGGGATAGTAAGGTTCTTAGTGGAGGTATAACCTGCGCAGAAAACGATAATCTACTAGAAGATTTCAAAACTGATATTCTAGGCTCTATCAACACAGTTTGACATCAGGCAAGATAAGAAAAAGCAAGCAGAAGAAGATCAAAATTTGGCAATATTCTACCCCAGATACAGAAAGAAACATAGCCACAAAGAGTGCCTACTATATGCAATCCAATTCTGCCCCATCTACACGAAAGATCACTCCATAGAAAGCTACCCCTCACTCCTAGGATTGAAATCAGTTTACAAGGAAGTATAAGAAGAAACAAAATTGGTTTACCTACTCAATTAGCGCTGCTAGTGGTAGCCACGAAAAACAGGTATGTCTGTTGATCCATCCTCTTCTTTTTAGCCTCCTCAATATAACACTTAGCAATATAATTGAATGTGATAGAATCAGCCACCTTTCCCTAGCTGGTCACAACAACCGTTTCCCATATCATCATGGCCCAATCGAACAAGTCAAACCAACTGGCCAAACTTTCCTTACTATCCACCATTTTGGCAAAACAATGTATATCCAACATAATGGTCACCCTCCACCTTGCAATGTCAAACCTAGCAGTAAAACTGGAAAAGACCGATAAATCAGCCAACTGGAATGATTTCTCTCCCTTAACCTACACTACCAGCACCTTATACATTGCAACAAAATTCCAAGACTAACTTAAGACCGCAACTCCCAGCCCAACCCAACCCGAACCCCAACAATAGACCAGTTCAATCTGTTCATATAATCAAAGGACCAAAGCTAGAAACCAAGTTAAGGGAGTGCAACGACATTCAATTAAGATCTAGGCACATCATAAAAATAGAGGGAGACAAAAATCATCAAGTTGAAAACCTGTTACCTTTGGAACAAGCACTACAACAAGAGAATGTGGTCAGACAACAAACTCATGAACAAGCAACCACTTCTTCCCCTCCATTCCCAGAACGATTAATCATACCACACCCAATAAAACATCCTAATTTTGATCTTTTGTGAGAACTAAGAATTCTGTGTATGAAAATTCCACTGCTCCAAGCTATCCAAGATATACCAATTTACGTGAAAACCATTAAAGAATTATGTATAAAAAATCACAAGAGGAGAATAATAACTAACTCAATTGTCCAAGTGGTCGGCACCCTATCTGACTTATTATCAAGAAGAGAAGCACTTGTAAAATATGAGGACCCAGGGAATCCTATAGTTACGGTGCAAATCAATGGATGCTCCTTCCCAAATGCCTTGGTTGATTTAGGAGTTGCAATCAACATTTTGACAACCCCCACTTGTCAAAAGCTTGCCATTACATCATTAGACCCAACCACAACCTTATTGGAGTTGGATGACTGATCAACAATCAGACTAGAAGGTACACTACATGATGTAATGGTATTTGTAGATTTCTGGGAATACCCTGTAGACTTTCTGATTATTAATCCCAAAAAACGACTAGATGGAAATCCTTTAATTTTAGGTAGACACTGGTTGGCAACTGCTGACGCTTACATTGGCTGTCGACAAGGAAGCATGACTATAGCAAGAGGGAGTAATGTTAAGACTTTAGCCTTATACCCTCCAGCCCAGCCAAGCCTCACAATAATTAAAACAAAGAAACAACCTGTATCATACCTGACAGAAAATATTAGATCACCATTAACCATTGAAGATGCCCTCAAATTTAAAGACCAAATAGAGGACGACATTATTAACAGCTTCATTAACTAACGAGAAACCAGATCCCATTTACAATGTCACATGATTGAGGCACCATTCAATAATGATGTAGAAGAAGATCCCATGAAAGGCACTCATGATCAAGCAATACCCACTACCTCTGTTTGCAATAAGCGAAACTATAGAATTGAACTAGGAAAAAATTTGAACATTAACAAAAATATGACTCTTGAATAGGAAGAAAAGATGATACAACTACTGAGAAAATATAAGGAAGCTTTTGCATGGGATTACCGAGACATGAAGGGAATTGATCCCCAGCTACGTACGTGCTACATTTATATAGAAAAAGATGCTAGACCCGTTTGCCAACCCCAATAGAGATTAAACCCTCATATTAAGGATATTGTGAAAGCTGAATTACAAAAAAAATTGGATGTAAACTTTATTTACCACATATCTGACAGCAAGTGGATCTCTCCACTAGTAGTGGTGCCAAAGAAGAATGGGAAGTGGTGCATATGTGTAGACTACAAATAATTGAACAAAGAAACCCATAAAGACCACTTTCCCCTTCCATTCATTGATCGGGTATTAAACACAGTAGCAGGAAAGAAATTCTTTTCTTTCCTAGATGGATTCAGTGGATACAATCATATTTAGATTGTCCCTGAAGATCGGGATAAAACCACTTTTACCTACCCTTGGGGAACATTTGCTTACAGAGTCTTACCCTTTGGGTTATGCAATGATCCTGCCACATTTCATAGGGCCATCCTCAGCATTTTTTCAAATCTAATAAATGAAGGGCTCGAAGTATATATGGATGATTTCACATTTTATGGGGATGATTTTGAGCCAACATTACAAACACTGGAAAAAGTGCTGCAAAGATGCATTGCCACCAGGCTCTGCCTGAGCTATGAAAAGTGTCATATGATGATGACCAAAGGATTAATATTAGGTCATAATACCTTAGCAGCCACAATACAGGTAGATTTGGCTAAAATTCAGATAATTTTGTTAATACCTACTCATACCACACAAACAGAGGTATGCAGTTTTCTGGGATTTTCTAGTCATTATAGAAGATTTATAGAGCGTTTTTCTCAAATTGATGCACCTTTATATGCACTAACAGGGAACGTTAATTTTATTTGGACAGACAAGTGTGACCGTACTTTTGAGAATCTAAAAAAGCTTGTGTCGACAACCCTAGTGTTAAGGGGCCACAATTGGGATTTGCCATTTCAAATTTCATCTGATGCTTCAGACACAACAATTGGAGCAATTCTTGGGCAGGATGAAGATAGAAAGCCATATGCAATTTATTATATTAGCAAGAATCTATCTCCTACTGAATTAAACTATACTGTGATTGAGAAAGAATTTTTAGCTGTAGTACATGTTGTAAATAAGTTTAGACATTATATAACTGGGTATCCTGTAGTTCTATATACAAATCACTTTACCATAAAATATTTAGAAAATAAACCAGTTACAAATGGTAGATTAACATGATGGTTGATTCTCTTACAGGAATTTGACATCACAATTAAGGATCGACCTGGAAAAGAGAATCTTGTAGTTAATTTTCTCTCACAAATTCCAAAGCCAATGGATGTAGTAGCAATCGAAGATAAATTTCCCGATCAACATTTGTTTGTTGTTACTATGAGAACACCATGGTATGCTAATGTTGCAAATTACTTAGCAGTAGGCAAATTACTTAAGCATTTAATGCCTAACGAATGAAAGCAGATTATGCAACACAGTACCTGATTCTCTTGGATTGGGGGCTACTTATTTCATACAGGGGCAGATATGCACATCAGAAGATGTGTCCAAGAAGATGAAATATTTGACATTCTAAGAGCATGCCATGATGGGCCATGTGGCAGACATTTTTCAGACCACGGGACTGGTCACAAGGTTCTACAAACAGGATATTACTGGCCCATGATTTCTAAAGATGCCAAAAAGTTTGTTCAAGCCTGTGATAGTTGCCAGAGGGCAGGATGCCCTAGAAAATTTGATGAAATGCCTATGAACCCATAGTTAGTAATTGATCCATTTGAATGGTGGGCACTTGATTTTATTGGTCCTATTAACCTATGTTCAAATCATAAAACATACATACTAGTCGCAACAGAGTATGTTACCAAATGGGTTGAAGCAGAGGCACTGCCAAGAGCTACAAAGGATTTTGTAATACATTTTCTTTTTCAATTATTTGTGCAATATGGCCTCTCGAGGGAGATAATTATATATAGAGGACCACAATTTGTAGGTAATAAAATCACTGCAACATTAAAGAATTACCACATTTTGCACAAAATTACAACCCCATACCACCCACAAGCGAATGGCCAAGTAAAAAGCACTAATAAGGTCATTGAGGCAATACTGACAAAAATAGTTGCATCATACAGACGTGACTGGGCTTCAAGATTTCCAGAAGGCTTGTGGGCATATCGAGCAACATGGAGAAATACCACCGGGTATTCACCATATCAACTAGTATTTGGGAAATAAGCCATCTTTCCAATCGAATTCGAAATTCAAACATTAAGAACAACACAGGAGGTGCGTTTGAATTTAAATGAGGCCCAAACTAATAAATTATAGCAAATAAATTAGTTAGATGAAATCAGGCTCTCAGCGCTTCAACGCACTCCATTAATTCAACAACAAAGAGCAAAGTTGCATGACGCCCTAATTAAAAAGAAAATCTTCCATGAAGGAGATTGGGCACTCCTATACGATTCCAAGTTTCAAGATCTAGAAAACTCAAGACGCGATGGCTTGGACCTTATGAGATACAACAAGTGCATGACAATGGCACCATTACATTGACTACCATTGACGGATCTGGACACTCTTTCAAAGCAAATGGTCGTCGAGTGCAACTATATCACAAACCGCTTACTCGGGAATCCTTTTAATAACAATTACAAGAAGACTCGACTATGCAGATTCTTGTTGAGGAAGATAACCCCTCCTCAACATCAATTCACTGAACAATTCCGTTGATTCTAAATTTTGTATATGAACTTTTCTTTTCTTTTTTCAAATTTTACTTGTATAAAATGTTTATGTTGCACAGATTTTTGTTGTTGTTCCATTTAGGGAGCAACAGATGATTTATTTATTTTATTTTCATGTTTTTTCTCTTAAGGAACATTTGTTGTTCCTTCGAAGGAACAGTTGTTGTTCCTTAAAAGGAACGACACCATTCCTCTTAAGGAACAACACTTCTGTGTGGTTTTATTTTAGTGTTTTTCCTCTTAAGGAACAGTTGTTGTTCCTTCAAAGGAATAGCAGTCATTCCGCTTAAGGAACAACACTTCTGTGCGGTTTTATTTTTGTGTTGTTCCTCTTAAGGAATAGTTGTTGTTCCTCCAAATGAATAGTAGTCGTTCCTCTTAAGGAACAACACTTCTGTGTGGTTTCATTTTCATGTTGTTCCTCTTAAGGAACAACTGTTGCTCCTCCAAAGGAATAGTAGTCGTTCCTTTTAAGGAATAGAACTTTCGTATGCTTTTATTTTCATATTGTTGCTCTTAAGGAACAACTATTGTTTCTTCAAAGGAACAATAGTCGTTCCTCTTAAGGAACAACACTTCCGCGTCTTCACATTTTTGTTGTTCCTCAACTGTTATTCCTCCTAAGGAACAACAACCATTCCTCTTAAGGAACAACACTTCCGTGTGCTCATTTTTTATTGTTCCCTTCAAAGGAACAAATGTTGTTCCTCCTAAGGAATAATAGCCATTCCTCTTAAGGAACAACACTTCCGCGTCTTTGCCTTTTTGTTGTTCCTTTTAAAGGAACAACTATTGTTCCTCCTAAGGAACAGCAATCGTTCCTCCTAAGGAACAACACTTCCACATGTTTATTTTTGTTGTTCATTTTAAAAGGAACAACTATTGTTCCTCCTAAGGAACAACAGTCGTTCCTCTTAAGGAACAACACTTCGGCGTGTTTGCATTTTTATTGGTCCTTTTAAAAGGAACAATTGTTGTTCCTCCTAAGGAACATCACTTTCGCATGATTGTATTTTCATTGTTCCTCTTAAGGAACAACTGTTGTTTCTTTTAAAGAACAGTTCCCGTTCCTCTTAAGGAACATCATTGTGTGTGTCTCTATTTTTTTGCATGATTCATATTTTTGTTGTCCCATTTCAGGAACATTTATTGTCCCTCTTAAAGAACTGCAGTCGTTCCTCTTAAGGAACAACAACCCATGTGTATTTTTTTAGTTGTTCCATTTAAAAGAAACAGCAAGGCTACTTGCTTACATTTGCGTCGTTCCTTCTAAGGAACAACAATTTTGATTTGGAGTGTTTTTTGGCTATTTTGCTAAAGGATCCACACTTTATTTTGCACTTTTTTTACTTGTCGTTCCGCTTAAGGAATAGCAGTTTCACTTGTGATTTGTTTCTTTTTTTTGTTGTTCCTCTTAAGGAACAACAACTGTTCCATCTAAGGAACAATACTTTTGGAGTTCATTTTTCGTTGTTTTTCCTAAAGAACAAAAAAATTATTGAGAGTTTTCGTGAATAATGTTTCACTCTTCATGATTCTTTCAAGGCAAAGATACAAATACATGAAAGGACACAAAAATTTGCAATTATTGAAATAAGAAAATCAAATAAAAATTGTCATCTCTCAATAGATTGCTTGGTATTGATAAGAAAAAGGAAAGGACACAACTATCTATATCACTTTGCTATCTTTATCTTCACAAAAACTTAAATTGACTGATTATTTTTATCATGTTGGTTCTTCACTAATTTTCATAATTCTCTTTGATTATTATTATGATCAGAATAAGGGCATATTTTCCCTATTGAGATGTTTAGACTTCTTCCACCATCCCTACTCTTAAGGAATGTTGAGCCATCCTCTATGTATAAATAGGAAGTGTTAGATAAAAGAAAACAAAAAGAAAATATATATCTATATGATTGCTAAAAATTCTATGATTCGACAGATGGAGGATAGGGGGTCTCATCAAGAGCTAGCCTACCATGATCATAACAAATCAGTGAAGTGGCATTCCCACTATGGCCACCACACCAGGGATATTATCCAATAGGCACAACAAAAAAATATAAAGTTCCTTGGAACGGGAGGTCTCATCATGAGCCATCTTGTCGACATTTTACTTCCTCCAGGTGAATGGTAAAGTGATCCAATTGGTTACCAAGCCAACACAATGGCCTCCATTCTGACATCACAAAGCACTTTCCCAGGCATATATAAAGGATTATGGTTCCAAGGGTGAAAAAGAATCTTTGTCAAGGTTATAAACACGTATGGGAAATAAAGCTCTCCTGATGGTATTGGAGTCATATTTTCCAACATCAATAGTAGTTATAGACCCTTTTCTTATTTCTTTATTTTGATTTCAAAGGAGGTTATGTTCCCAAATTCCTTTTTGAACCTTCTATGCATGAATATCGTTTAAAACCAATCATAAATGGTTTAAGTGGGATGAGGATCACATAAGCATTTTCCCTACGACAGCTGTCCTTTTCCCTTTTTCACATCAATCCATAGCACCTCCATATCTATTGACGAATTTCATCATAAGCCTCAATTTCAGCAACTCCATACTTTTTGTGATTTTGTCATGGATATATGCATCTTTCCTTTTTATCATGTACAATTGCGGTCAAGTATGTTGTCCTCGATTTAAATCGGTCGAGGACGACCTATCACATTTCAGGGGGGTGTGGGTGACTTCCAAAATACTCGTACATACGTGTTAATTTCCTATTCAGAAGTACTAAACTACATTAGATCCCTTAATCAAAAAGTTTTAATGGCATTAGGATATTATCTGATATGCACAGCTTGTTGTTCCATTGTTATATTTATGTATTGTTGTGTAAAACAAATAGTGTATACAACTTAGATGAAATGGGAGGTCGATTAGTACACAGGAAGCCATAGTTACTAACAGTTTCTGATGCTACATGAGAAATTTTGGTAAGACTAGGATGGATCGCCTACTTTACACAACTACAGCAGCCCCATGAAGTTGTGGCCATCGAATTTTTATAGAAATTGTTGGACAATCATTCCATAGTAAGAGGAAGGTGGATAATAGTGATAGATACAATGATTACAGAGGTATCTGGACTACTAGAAGTGGGACCCATATGAACACATAAGAAATTGAGACTTCATGACAACATGGCCACTTTTCGGGACAAAGGATAGAACATGATCATTAAAAGAAAAGGAGTCCAGCCTTCATCTCTAGGAGAACCATGGATGGAACTAGCTAGGGTAGTGTAGAGCTACATCACATGCGATGGAAGAAAGGATATGGTAAGACCATGCTACCTCAGATTATTATCATTATTAAAATAGAAATGTGTTGCAAATCTGCCTACATATCTAAACTTTTTGTTGCATGATGCTACTAAGAGTATAAAGAGATCCTATCATATAGATATTGTAGTAAGCCACCATTGTTTAACTCAATTAATAGTGAGCTATAGTCTTGCTCAACAACAGACCATTTGGGAAGAACTGGTGTTTTCCATAGACAAGGGACTAGCTTTACCTACCCCAAAAAGAAAAAGAACTGCCAACACAACAAGCAGGCCTCCGAAACATTGAAACTCCTCCAGATTAAGAATAGGCAGGGGAATGTTTGAGAGCCTCCAAGATAGGAGCAGCCAACCCTTAGAATTACTCAGTTCCGAAAATGAGCAACCCTCAAAAACCAAAGGGAGAGGTAACCAAGAGTCGGAATTAGAAGAAGAAATGAACACTCTAGTGAAGAAGAAAGGGAAGAAACTGAACTACCTTTAAACCCTAGCGTATACCACCGTAAAACCCATTGCAGTAACATGAATTTGCCCTAATTCTAGCCAGTATGAGTGAGTATATCCAACCCCAAAGTTCTCTCAACCTCAATATTGAGGCAGAGCAATCACAGGAATAGTCTGCCCACACCAAGAATTCGTCAGAGGAAATAAATAATGAGGAAGAAGTAGGAGCAAAATCCACTCAGGAAGTGGCAGACCAAACTAGGGAGATTCCTCCAGATAAACCTAGTCTGGAGCATGTAAAAACTAAAGGGACACCCGAAACAGAGGATATGGAAACCAGCCAGGGCAAAGGTACAACCCTTAAAGAGCAAAATCCAACGGAATAGCCGAGCCTAGAAAGAATAGAGACAGTTATTAAAATAATTGTTCCTTCTGAGAAGAAGAAGAAAAGTGAAATTAAGAAGCTACAAAAGGAACAACAAAACTTGAAAATTTTAGTAAAACAACTTAAACGAAAGATAAAGGCACTAACAAAGGGGAAAATCAGAAGAAGAGCCTTGAAAACACTAGATGTAGTCATACAGACTGAACCCCATGATACAAAGGTGGTGGAAACTCAAACTGAGCCCGCATGTGTTTAGGATGGTAAGGAACAACATGTAGCTGTTATAGACACAACTGCCCAAAAAAAACATGTATATGTCTGTGACAAATATTTTCAAACAGAGGCACTATCCTCCAGCAATACAACCACCCAGACATCCCATGATAAAGAGACACAGACTATGGGCACTCGAAATTGTGATAAGAGCACCCAGATAAATCTTCAACGAAAAGATGTTTTGATTATCAACCACCTTGGTATAAAAAAACTCCAATAGGATCTGGCAAAAGCTCAGTGGACTATAGATAAGTTTGAAGAAGGGACTGCCCCTCAGAAGAAATATCAAGAATTGCAACAACAATTAAAGAGCACCAATGCATCAGAAAATGAAGCCTTTGATAAATATAGAAGGGAAGAAGAACAAATTAAAGAGGTAAAAAATAGCCTAAAAACAGTCATGAATCAAATGGATACTCTCTGTTCTTTATATACAGATGTTCTAGCATGTAAATCACCTGCCAAAACCTATGCCTTGTTTCTGTTAGAAATATATTTACAATTAAAAGTTAAGCCTGTGAAGGCAGGGAAATCTATAGAACTAAAAACTATTGATGATTTTATAAATTGCTATAAACACCATGGAGTAAAAGTTCAACGATTACTCTGTTAGTTTTATTTACATAATTTTATATTGGAAGGGGAAATGGAGGAGAATCCTAGTCCTTTTATGGGTGATATATAGTTTCAAGCATTTATTTCATTTGTTGTTAACCGGCTAAAGTGGCTCAAGGCCCATAACAAGTTTCAGAGAGAAGAAAATGGGTTAGACCTCTAGGTTAGGGGTGAATCAAAAATCCCATTGCAACTTTGGCTAAGCATAAAAGCCTAATGAAAAAGGAAGGAGTGATTCAAACTCTGGGACCCATCCACAAAGAAATTTTCTAGCAAGGGGTACAATATTTCCTCTCCATCAAAGACAATTCCTTGGTAGCAGCTAAGTTCAGATGGAATACTTCCAATCGGAATATACAAGATAGAGAGCCATTCAATTACAAGAACTTCAAGTTAGCTATAGATTGCTTGGTTACCTGTAGTAACCTCATTTTGAGGGAAGGCCCGTATTGGCTTGGTTGTAAGTTTCGAAGCCCTATTATCTAGTATCATGCAGAAGGGTACAAGGCCATATATGAGTTTCTTGAAGGGTAGACAGGGCCCATTTTTGAAGTTTTAGCTACAAATCATGGTTTTCGACCACTACATGACAATCCCTCTCGAGCCTATTCTTTGACTGCCTTGCATGCAAATTACATGGTTTTCATGAGGCCATGAAAAAGGGTAAGCAGGAGGGTGTGTTCAGTTATGGAAAAGGTATGAATTTGCCATTTATTTCCTTATCTTTTCCTTTTACAGTAACTTCTTTTTATTCCTAAGATGATAATATATCAAAGAATTATAGAAAAAACTAGGGAGTTATTGATTATTGCGAATTAGTTAATTATTGTCTTTTTCATGTAGAAAATATAAGAAATGGAAAAACTACCATTTTGAAGGAAAAGACAAAACAAAATAACTGTTGTTCCTTCACCAGGAAGCTGTATCCAGACAAGCAAATCAGGATTGAAGTGCACAGTTAAGGATAAGGATGGAAAATCGCAACATCAGTGCAAGAAGACAAAGGGATCAACTGGAGTTAGAAGGTGGAGCGTATCCCTCAGGATCTCTTTATCTTGAGGGATCATTGTTTTACAGTCTATCTGTTATTCCTTGTTTCATCCACCTATCCATTATAAAAGGGACAACGCTTGTAAAGATTTAGGGATCACTTATCATTATTCAGAATTCGCTATTGTATTTCTCTTATCATCAACTCTCGTTGATTAAACAAAGTATGATTGCCTGTAACATTTTCATATGATTAATACATAAGTCTGTTGTTATTCTGTTCATTTATACTAAAGTAGTCCAGGAGTGCTTCACTAGCGGCTAAGGGCCTGGCCCTGGTGGATCCACTTGCTATCTGTACCATTACTTACAAATCGCAGTCGTGTGATGGTTTGGTTTGGTTTTCATTAATTTACATCGCATTAATTTATTGTTATTTTTTTCCAGAGTTTATGAATTGTTGTAAGTGTAACTGAATTGCGTTGTTGTTCCTTTTCATCATAATAAGATTATTACATTCTGCAAAATATATTGTTATGTTGTTTATTTCAATTATAAAGCTTCGTTATTCATTCTAGTAAACTGATTGTTTTGTTCATTATAGATTGTTATTCATTTTGTACTAAATAGCATTGTTTTTCATTTCCTTTCTGCAAGTATCTGGCTTTTCCTATTAGCCTTATTACAGTCAGTGTGTTTACTCCATTTCTATTGACAACATTGTTGATTTAATTTCTTGCTATTTCCAGTTAGTTGTTTTAAGTCTGGAGTGTAATATCAACAACTGTAAAGAACATTGACTATTACTATCAGAGATCCCAGATTGAGGATCTTGTTTGTGTTTGATTTCATTTACATCAGTTGACAAAGGAAAGAGTTATTGCTATTGCATCCTTGATTGATAATTGTTGTTAGTTTCTTAAGTGAATGATTTAGTTTCAGAGCATTAAGTTTCTTTTAAATTGCAAGTAGGTTTTATTTCAAGCATCCATTTACTCTTGTATTTGAAGCATTGTACTGCAAATTGGAAATCATTACTCTTGAATTGAATTGACCGCCTCAGATTGAGTACACTCTTGAAATAGAAAATCATAGTCGGGTTGATAATTAATGTACGATAAATAGGAGTTAAAAAGAAACCTTTTATACCTCAACAATTGCCTTATAGTTTGATGAAATAGTCTCATCCTTGCTAACGGTGGAGATGAGACAGAAAAATATGAAGATCCAGAATGGTGATACCTTGTCTGTACAAGGATGGTCCCAAAACAGAAACAAAAATAAGTCATCGAGTGGGAGATATAAATCTAGAGGGAGATCTAAATCTCTAGGAAAACTTGTAAAGGTGGTGTGCTGGAAATGCAGAAAGGAAGGGCACTATAAAAGGGGTTGTAAATCTAAAGTTCCTGATAAAGGAAAGGGATCTGATGATGCTCCTTCTATAAAGGCGAAAACCACCTCATATGAAGGTGGGGATGTGTACTTGGATTCTTCAAGTACACATGTAGATCATGAGGAATGGTTGATTGACTTAGGTGAATCCTTTCACTTCACTCTCAATAGACAATGGTTATGCTAGTATGAGAAATATGATGGCCATGATGTCTTCTTGGGGGATGATAGGAAGGCTAAAATTGTTGGTCGCGGAAAAGTAAAGTTGAAGTTGCAAGGTGGAAGGGTTAGAAAACTTCAAGGTGTTCTACATATTCCTGCATTAGCTAGAAATCTAATTTCTGTAGGCATGTTGGATGATGCAAGTGTAAAACCAATGCTTGAGAAGGAAACCTGCAAGGTGGTTTGGGGGAACTGGTATTGATGTGGGAAGTTCAAATTGGAACTATGTACAAGCTACAAGGTATCACTGTTATTGATGGGTACAATAGTTCCATGGTTCTTGAAGGTGGAGCAGAAAATCTAGTGGTCTCTGGAGAGAAGACCATGTTGTGGCATAAAAGGCTTAGACATATTGGAGAGAAGGGCCTTTGATTACTTCATGTTTAAGGTATGAGTAATAGCTCTCTGGATTTTGATTTATGTGAAAAGTGTGTATATGGGAAGCAGAATCGAGTGAGTTTCCCCTTTGGTGGTAATAGGGCGAAACAAATATTAGAACTTGTGCACAGTGATGTGTTTGGACCTGTGAAGGTTCCATCATTGGGTAAGTATGTGTACTATGTATCATTTATAGATGAATTCTCAAGGAATACATGGATATATTTCCTTAAGAAGAAAGTTGAAGTCTTTGACAAGTTTAAAAAATTTAAGGCTTTGGTGGAAAACCAAACAGAGAAGAGGATAAAGGTACTAAGGACAGATAATGCTGGAGAGTTTTGCAATAAGTAATTTGAATAATTCTATAATAAGTGTGGTATAGCACGGTAGAATACTACTCCATATACACCTCAGCAAAATGGAGCTATAGAAAGAATGAACAAGACATTGATGGAAAGGGAAATAAGCATGCTCAGTGGTGCCAGGTTAGGACAAGAATTCTCGATAAAGGCAGTGGAGACAACATGTTACGTGGTCAACAGATCACCTTCATCAACATTGGAGGATAAGACTCCACAAGAGGTATGGACTGGTAAGAAACCCTCTCTTTCACATCTGAGGGTATTTGGAAGTGATGCATATGTACATGTTCCAAAGGAGAAATGAACCAAGTTGGATAGTAAATCTGAAAAGTGCATCTTTATTGGGTATAAGGATGGTTTAAAGGGTTATAAGCTTTGGAACCCAGTAACAAGGAAGGTTGTGTACAGTCGAGATGTGGTGTTCAGAGCGGTGAAAGATGTTATTAACATGAAGTCCAACCAAAGGAACCTGTGAAGATAGAGTTTGAACTAAAGGAGGAAGAATCAGACTCTATAGCAGAGGAGGAATCAGAAGATGAAGAGCCACAAACTCCATGTGTGAGAATATTAGTTCGAGAAAAAAGACAGCCACAAAGGTATAGTCCACCTGCTTTCTATTCAAATTTTTCTTTATCTATTACTGATGATGATCCTAGAACTGTGAAAGAAGTAGTAGATTCAGAGGATGGAAAACTCTGGAAAGAGGCCATGGTTGATGAAATGGCATCTTTGCATAAAAATGAGGCTTGGGATCTGGTGGGGTTGTCAGCTGGAAGGAAACCCATTGGCAAAAAATGGGTCTTCAAGAAGAAGACAAATGCAGAAGGAAAGGTGGAGAAATAAAAAGCTCGGTTGGTAGCAAACGGTTATTCCCATGTGCTAGGAATTGATTTTGG
>APFE031697647.1:83422-93991 GCA_000404065.3 Pinus taeda
GTTGCCAAGGATGTGGTATCAGAAATTTGATACATTTATACAGGAACTTCGCTTCACCAGAAGAAAATCAGATCAATGTGTGTATTTTAAATTAATTGGTGACTGTGTTATTTATCTGGTCTTGTATGTGGATGATATGTTGCTGGTTTGAAATGACAAAGAAATTATCCAGGATTTGAAGACCCAATTGTCCAAATTTGACATGAAAGATCTTGGTGTTGCAAACTATATTTTGGGCATGGAAATTAAAAGAGATCAGGCAAAGAGGAAGCTCTGGTTAAACCAGAGGTAGTATGTCGAGACAATATTGTAGAGGTTTAATATGCAGGATAGTAAACCGATGAAGGTTCCTATCCCTGTAGGTGTAAAGTTATTTGCTAAATAGTGTCCTGAGACACAAGAAGAGGAAGAGGATATGTCCCATGTTCCATATGAAAGTGTAGTCGGTAGCTTGATGTATGCGATGGTCTGTACTAGACCAGACATTGCACATGTAGTGGGAGTATTGAGTAGGTTTATGTCAAAACCAAGAAAGGAGCATTGGACAATAGTGAAGCAGGTTTTCAGGTATTTGCGTGGCAGTAGTGATTATGGTATGTGCTACCAAGGAAGACCAGTATTGGACAGAGTTTTGGATATTTGTGGCTTTGTTGATGCGGACTGGGCTAGAGATCTAGATCAGACAAGATCTACAAGTGTGTATGTGTTTAACCTATTTGGAGGTGCAGTCAGTTGGATGAGTAAGAAACAATTTGTAGCGGCACTATCAACTACAGAGGAAGAATACATGGCAACCACTCATGCAACAAAGGAGGCAGTTTGGTTTCAGATATTTTGTTAAAATATGGGGTTAGTATAGGGAGCTATAAGGATAGACTATAACAGCCAAAGTGCAATTTTCTTGGTAAAGAACCCTTCTTACCATTCAAAGACAAAGCACATTGATATTCATTATCACTTTATGAGGGATATGATAGAAGACAAAAAGGTGTTCCTGGTAAAGGTGGACACTTTGAAGAATATTGTAGATGCATTGACAAAATTTGTGAGCTCTATGAAGTTCTCTTGGTGTAGAGAAACAATGGGTGTTGTGGGGCTAGATAAATAACTAAGCTCTCTTGTGTCCCCCTTGTGGAAAGAAAACAATTAGTGGGAGAATGTTGGGTTGTGTTATTCTTTCTATGACTAGCCCACATATTCAATCGGGGGGTTAGAGTGTGGTCAAAGCGCCCCCTTCATTGTGTCAATTACGTAGTGGGGGGTTTGAGGGGGGCGGGCAGCTCCCCTCTATGAGGTCTAGGGTAGTGCCCTGGGAAAAAAATTTTGGACCCTATATTAAGTTGGGCAGACCTACCTATGGTTTTGTGCATTATATTCACACATGGTTTTGGACGTGATGGTTTTTGGTCCATGGATGGTTTTAGTTCCATGGTATTGGATGCTTCAGCATGTATAATTATGTATTGTAACATTGAAAGAAACATAATGAAAAATCAAGCTGGTAGTCCTGGTTTTGGGATCCAGGGGAAAATCTCTTTGTGTATGTGTTTTATGTCTTATGCTCTCGCATTGTTTATTTTCTGTGTTTTTTAGAATTTATATGCAGGTAATTTTTGTATGGGGTTAAAACCTACAATTGTTGGTACTTAACTATTTCGTTCCTCCTAATTTGAGCAAACCTTTATTCCTTCCATATAGGCGATTATTGTGGGATGTATAGTTTTAGTTCCATGCTTATCAAAGCACTAAAATATTTGTCTCTTTTAGGGATGAGTTTTTCTTCCTATAGGTTTTTCTCCTTTTCTATGCTTATGAGAGTATGTACTTGGATACATTATCAAGCCTCATTTCTAGGATCCAATTTTTTTTATGTTTATTCCCTATGCTTTGCTTAAGGAGGGTGTTAGAGTTGGTCTATTCCAATGGCTATTCTCTCGATAAGCTAGATATAGTGAGCTATAATCTCACATGGGGATTCCTATCTTCCCAATTTTCATAAGTATATTTAACTGAAATTGGGCCTCCTCCATTGTTATATAATGGAGATTTTCTAGGTACTTTTACAACTATGAACAAAACAATACTCTTACTAAATCTGCCTCAAAAACTAATTGTCATTGCACAAACATGAATTGTTCACTTAGTTTCTCCATGAAATTCATATATGCATAGATAACTAATTCATGATGAATGCTACAATTAGATGGAATATTTCGTGCTCTATGGAAATAGGTAGGGTGGCGTGTTGCACCAAATGAGTTGGAATTGAATACTACAATTAGATAGTATATTTTGTGCTCTATGGAAATTGATAGGGCGACATGTTGCACCAAATATTTTGGTTTTTGGTAGAATAAATTGATAGTTATTTTGGCTTCATTCTCATGATTGGTCATGATTTTAGGACTCATAGGGTTATGGATATATTTTTGTTTTTGTGATATATAAAATAACATGATCTTGTATTTTTTATTTAAATTCATTTCTTGCATCCATATATATACACAGAATGCAATGAGGTGGAAAATTCTCTTTAAAGGCTAGGGCTCATTAGGCTATGGGCCTTTGGAGGATCACTGAGTGTGTTGGTGATATGGTTAAAGAATCAATTCACCCCTCCTTCACTAATGAAATCTTCTTCTTCATCAAAAGGATTTCCATCCTTTTTTCTACTACACTTGTGATGGAATCTAGTTGGAAAACATTGAACTTACACATCGTCACTTTAGACTACTTGCACATTTTGATGTCAACAATGATGGTTCACACATAGTATGAACACACTATATCATTCCAACTCAACAATATAGCCATAGCTTGATGACATATTTATGATTGCTTCAGTTCTAATAGTTTCTCATGGTTGTTTACATGTTTTTCTTATGAAAATTTATATGTGTGTGTGTTTGTGTGTGTATATTTGAAAATGTTGGGATGAGCTGAATAATCAACACCCATTTGGTTTCAATTTTTCTCATTGGTTTATGGGGGTTATCCTTTACATCAAACCCATATTTCTAAATGACCCATGTGAATTTGTAGCATGTAACTTTCTTTCTATCAAATGAAATTTATGACTTTTTCTAAGGAAAATAAACATGATCTTGTTATTTATAATATTTTTATTTGATCATTCCTCCAAGATGAATTCCAAATATGAGAGCCTTTGATGTCTCCATCCATGAATATTTGTTCATTTTCCTATATATTTAGAGCATATATTTACTTCCATAGTTTTTTCCATATATTTCTTGGATTCTTTATCCATATCCATCAAGTGTTCACTCCCTAGGCTTAACTGAGGATTTTGGGGCCCCTCAAGCCTGGTCAACTAAGATTTTTAGGTTTACAATTTTTTTCCCAAGCAACCAGGGCTGATTTGTTCCTAGAGAAAATATCTTTGAATGTTCCTAGTTTTATGGAAAATGGCTTTTCGAGCTACAAAATCTAAGATAAGATAGATGAGAAGAGCTTGCAAGACATATTTGAGGAGAGTGAATCTATTTTCAAAATTTAGAGATCTAAAAGTCTAATGACAAAGCTTTCTTTCATTTTTACGTAGTAGATATTGTCAAAACTTTTTGTTTGAGAGCATTGCCCACAATAGTTTCTCCAAAATATTTGGATAGATGGAAACTCCTTTGAATACCAAGCGATTTGGGGATGTGAACTTGAATTTCCACTAAAGTGTTGGAAAACAAGATTTCAGATTTGGTTAGATTGTAACAATACTAGAAACATTTAAGAATTCGTTTACAAGGACTTGAGAGTTTCAACTTCATTAGTAGTGGGCTAACCCATAACAAGAGTATCATCTACGAATTTTCGATGAGTAGAAGGTGAATCATTATTTCCAATAGATAAGCCCTTCAAAACACCATCTTGAAAAACCAATTTTATAACACACCCTAGGTCCTCTACCATTATAAGAAAAAGGTAAGGAGAATTTGGGCTTCCTTTGTTAATGCCTCAAGAACGGAAAAAAATATATGAGGGAGATTGATTTATGGAGATAGAAAATAAAGATTTTGAAAAAAGGAAAAGAACAAAAAGATTCTACAAAAGCTTTTGTTTCTTTTTTCACCTCATCTTATATCTTCCTTTGCAAATTTTTAGTGAAATTTGGTTAGGTCATATTTGAACCCAAAATATTAGGATGAAAGAAGAGAGGAAAAAATAACTTACACTAAAAAATGATGCCCTTCCTATGTTTTCATGTAGGTGGGCTCTGGTAATAATTTGAACTTCCTCTTTAGGGATAACCATCCAATCCTTCGTTTTCCATTCCATTTCAAACATTTACCAAAGCCATATTAATTTTAAGTTAGTTGAAATCCTCTTTATTCGTATTTGAATATCTCTATCCATGGTTTCAAAAAGATTCCTACTAAATTTAGAAAGTAATGTCCTCCTTGAAATATTTGGTCCCTATCCTCCACATTGTTGAAAATGGCCATAAATAACCCTTTAGAATCTAGCTTAAGATCCATGTATCGTCTTAATTTCCAGTATTTTTGGATCTAGATGATAAAAAATTTCTTTAAAGGGAAGATTCCAATGAATTTGTAGATTAGTGCATGATATCTCATAAATTTTATTTTTTTTCCTACTTCCTCTACAAATGATATCATACAACGGTTATTTTTCTTTTTTCGCAAAGAAAAATCTAGTGTTATTGTCCTCATTATGAGGAAATTTATTTATATTTTCATTTTCTTAACTTTCTCCTCCAAATGAGGAAGGATCTAATTTAGATGAAGGGATTTTCTTGTCAATACTGGGAGTATTGGGCTTACATGGGATTTGTTTTTGTGCACATCCTTCTACTACACTACTAAAGGAGGGGTGTCCACACCCCCCACCCCCACCTACGCAGGATTTGTTTTGCGCACATCCTTCTACTACACTATCGAACAAAAGGCCTCAAACCCTGAACCCCACCGCCCCCACAAAAAAAAAAAAAGTCATCCATAGTTGAATCAGAAAACCTAATTGTGATAAAAAACCCTAGATTATGCATGTTCACACCAATTTTATGAGTGGATAGTAAGGGTGTATCCCAAATATTGCAAGTAAGTTTACAAAGTATTAATTTAGGATACCATAAATATCTTTTGACATAATGGAAAATGTGTATGTGCTCACTTAGCTGAGATATGTTTTGTAGTAATTGAGGGTTCATAAATATTTTACCTAGTTTCCATAGCTTTAGCTTGTATAACATGACATGAAGTGTGTGGTTGCCACTTATTATGGAATTTCCTATGTGGTATAAGTAGGCATTCCTTTTGACCATCTATAGGATTGAAAGAATCTTTCAATGCTAATTACAATTCAAGATAATGAAAGATTATAATACCACTTATACTAATGGTATTAGGAATGTAGTAGTTGGAGGTTGTTTTGGTAACAAGAATAGTAGAAAGTAGAAGGTGTTGTTAGAGCAAGCACCCAAGTGGAGCACTACATGCACATGGATGAAGGGTCATATAAATGGATCATTGTGTGAATGAAGAGGCATTTGCATTGGTAAAGTGATTTGATCAATACCAAATTGAGGACAACATTATGGACACTTAAGTGTATTCAATATATTTGATTGTAATGAGAGAGTTGAAGAGAGGTTTTTAGGAATTTAAAAAGGAGAACTGCCCTAAAGCATAATCAAAATGGAGCATTTTAGAAGCATTGATTGTAATTAAATTATTCTGGAGCACTACAAAAATATTCGCTGCAACAAAAATCCTTGATTGTAGGGAAATTTGGGATCCCCCAATGCCTATTATTAACGTTTGAGGGGGTCAGGTTACTCACATGGAGATTTTTCCCAATCTAGGTGCAATGGGAGTGAAATTTAATTTTTTAGGAATGCACATTTCCTCTAAAAACATGATAACATTCTTTATTACTAGATTTCTCCTTTATTAATCCTCAAAGTTGGATTTTGATGTGAATTGAAAATGTGCATAAATTATTTTAAAATTAATGCACACATATTATTCTAGTCTGCACACATTTTTAAAAACAACATGTGCACATTTTTTATGTAAATAAATAGGGGCCATGTGGTATCATTGTTTCCCCTGCCATGATTTCCCATTCATAAAATAGTTTCTAACGCACATCAACACATGCGCACTCTTGAAAAATGTTTCCAACTTCAGAGGCTTTAGAAGTTCCTTGGTCATTTAAGTTCTCAGGTAAGTCATGTCTTTGGTTTTATTTTTTTTAATTAATTTTCTTCTATTAGATCATAAATCAGAGATACAAAACATATCATGTAGTCTCCGCACGAACATGTCCATCCATAAAGGAGACTAGACCAATGGAAGTAGAGGCATTGTACCAAGATTTTCTTTATCAAAATGAGTAAAAAAAATCCTACTAATTGTGTATACCTACACCAAAAAATATGTCTACCATAATTTTTAAAACCATTAAATATAGTATTCCAGATGATACTATCAATCCATATCTATAAATTATGCAATAAAATAAAATAAAGTTCCTTGATCATAAACATAAAACAAAAGAATCGTGCATGTATCATTCATTACAAGACATTTCTATGGTTAGATCTTGTGTGCTTGCTCCTGCTAGTGACTGAAACCCACACTCGAGCTAACTCCCAATGTGCACCAACTAGGCATCCAGGTTGACTAGAAAAGAGCATCAGTGCCTTTCCACCCGCTGGAAGTCATTGAGGAAAGCTATGATTTCAATGTGGTCCTCTTATGTCTGTTTGATGATGTGGTCCAATGGACTTTTAATTTTCCATGGAAGTGTGACAAAGTGTATATACTAGCTCCTATGTCTCCCAATATGGCTTGGGTCTAGGACCCATCCAAATACTTTATCTTGGATTTTGGAATCCAAAAGGGTCTCTCATTCTATTGTTGTTAAGGCTTAAAAATGTTGGATTTCTTCTTAAACATTATGATGGGTGACAGAGAGATAAATTTTAGAAGTTGATTGGGATTGGGATTAGAGTCTAGGTTTTCTTAAGGAACCGCAACCCCTTGACCCATGTGTTAGGTGAATTATTTTCCTTGGAACTGCCTAAAAAGGACTAGAGCAAAGCACTGGGGAATTCCAGGAAAGGGTGTTAGACGAAATATAAACTAAAGGGAGGATGGAATAGAATAGGATAAAGAGATACGAATAAAGTCTGATCTAGCCAGAGGGGTGGATATAGAGAAAAACAAGCTAAGTAAATTTATGGGAGAGGGATATAAGTGTAAGGGAGATCCATAGAGATAGAAGAAATAATAATAGAAAAATATTTTTCAACATCAGTGGTGCCATCCAGAGTCCTAAAATAGATACGTAGAAAGACAAAATGAAATAGAAAACAAAAGCTAGAGGTGATAGCCAAAATATAATTTTCTAGCTTGCATATGGTATGCTTATACTATGATATGTATCTTGCATCCTTGTGTTGACACCATTGCTAGAGTTTTCTCAATATCATCCCATGTACCACTGTGGCCATGAAAGGGAAACAACTTGTTCAAATAGGTGGTGTAACGAGAACTATGGAGATCTATGCTAGGAGGGCATGGGCCTTATTTCACAAGAGCATTGAATAACCATATGCTAAGGGGTTAAAATCCCACCTAAAGCATGGTATAAGTGTGGAGATGGTAGAAAATGGTGGAGTAGGCTTGAATTGGGTAAGAATACACAAAGGTCATTGGGGTTACCATATTAATTATCTATATTTTCATGACTTGTAGCATGTGTGACTTCATGGGGGGCGTTTTTTACACATTCACCCTCTTTAATTCCTTGAGGGAAGACAGGGTGGAAATCCTTCTCCAACTCCTATGTAGTGTTTTTTTCCAACTGCCCCATGGGATTTTTTTTATATGAAAGAAAATATTAAAAATTTGAAAGGAACTTTTAAAGTGTATATTTACTACATACCATTATGATGGTTGAAAATATAAAATTGAATCAAGAAACCAAACGCACAAGAAAAAGTCAACACGAAGGAAAATCTCAATCCAAAAGAATGAATTATAGAATATTTAAATCAATGAAAAATATTTATTGAGGACCTCAACACGGGGGAACCATCACATGTTTTATTGGCCACATTCCTTGAAAACATTATCACCTCCATTAATTGTTCCCATGGTAAATTGACAAATATAACAAAAATATAGGATCGGGGTGAGATAATTTTATTCCACTAGTATCAACAAAGAACAACTCAGATATTTGAAAATGGGTTGTTTATAGACCCAAGATTCAACCAATGCCTTTCTCTAAGAAAAATATGTCTTTACATCAATTGATGCACATTTGATCCATGGAAGGGGAATTGGATGAGTCAATGGTTTATGATTCTTCATTAATTTTCTTGTAATAATAGGGGGAGGTGGCATAATATTTTTTCTAGAAATGTGGGCTGAGTTCATAATTAATGTCTAGATGAACTATTTGGACATTATTAATTTCTAGGGGTTTTTTCTTTGACTTATCTAGGATAAAATAATGCTAGGAATAATATATTGAGAGGGACACCTACTCTTAGGTGTATTACGTTAGGTCCCTATACTACTAATGTAACCCCTTATTGTTATTAGTGCAAACCCCTTATCATATTGTTGTGCCCATGTAGTCCTCATATTGTTGTTATTGTGCCCAATAAAAGCCCACTATTGTTATTGTTGTGCCCTTACATTATTATTGTTATGTTGGCTCTGATTATATTATGACCCCTTAGACTCCTATATATAGAAATAAAGTCTTGTCATTTGAATCATCCAAAAATTGTTCATTTTTGTAATGTAAAGGAGGTTTCCCCTTGAAGAGGCTGAATTATAAGGCGTTTATTGATCTTTTCTATCTTTTTGTGAGATGGTTTCATAACATTTGGTATCAGAACTTTGGATTCTAGGGTTTCGCTACTCTAAACATGTCATCATGGAATTTTCGATAGAAATTTCTTTCTGCGACGTTTCAGAAGCTAAAAAAATCCATTTGAGCCAAAATCGTTCTAAACCTTGGATCAGAATTTCAGGTCTTGTCTCTCTGTATTTACGGAGATATGAGCTAAGGAGGTTAGGGTTTTTGCGAGCTCTAGAAATCCATCTCAAATAGGTCATCATGGAATGTTTTTCTATAATTTGTTTTCTACGAAGGCTCAGACTTTGAAATTAAAATCCATTTGAGTTGAAATCGTGGTGCATATTGAGCCTAAATTTTAGATCTTGTTTCGCTATATTTGCAGAGATACTGTCCAAGACATTTAGGGTTTATGCAGCCTTGCGAATTGCATCCCAAACAGGTGACCTAGGGAAAACCATCATAACTTTCTCTCTGAGCATCAGATTGAAATTTCATAAGTTGCTACAGAAAGAGGACGGAATGTACGTTTCTATATATTTTTTTCAAGTCTGAAGGTCAAAACAATAACATGTGGAACTTCGTACAAGTTTTTTCTACTCAAAAATAATATAAGCAATTCATCTTGGGAGATTGGGCATAAACTTTTCTTGGAGAATCCAATTTTGATTAGACTGGTACCATTGGAAATCGGACCCAGAGGGCTACTGCATGTTGAAATTTGAGACCTTGGATACATTCATTTCAAGATTGAGGTCCTAAAATCAAGAAAACGCCATATAAGGGAGTTTGATGGCAAGGATCTGGTAAATTGGATACTACAGATGGAACAATATTTTGATATACATGATGTAAAAATATTACAAAAGGTACATATTATATATTTATATTTATAATTGAGTCAATTTTTATGATATAAAGGGATCTTTTCATCTAAACTGCTTGTCACTTGGTTAATTTTCACGAAGGAAATGATAGCAGATTATGAGGATTCAAAGAGAAACACCTTCTTTAGCCAATTGATAGATCTCAAAGAATAGGTTTTAATGGAAGAACACATTGAGGACTTCCAAAAATTGAATATAAGGGTAATGATATTTCAGAGAAGAAAAGGATTGATGTCTTCATAGGGACTTCAAAGGATAACATTCAACATGAGTTTTGTATTTGGGAACCTAATTCCTTGGAGAAGTTATTTAGGTTGGCAAAAAAAATTGAAAGCAGAATTACGGAAACAAGGAATCCTACCACTCACAACTATAAATATGGAAGTGTTTTTTCTCCTATCTTTCCACAATGCTTACACCACACCAATTGGAAGAAAAAAGAGGAAAAGGGCTTTGTTACATTTGTGATAGAAAATATACTAAAATTCATAAGTGTGCTGAGAAGAAATTATTTTACATAGATTGTGAAGAGGAGGAAGAAAATGATCAAGAAAAATCAAAAGAAGAGGATATCCACCAGGAACCAACCCTAGAGAAAGAAGAAATGAATCTAATCATATCTGGTAAAGAATTGGCAAGAATTATCACTCCTCAAACTCTTAAGATAGAAGGACATATCAAGAAGAAAAAGGTTCAAGAAGTGAAATATCACATCAAGCATCAAGAAATGAATCCGACCATATCTTGTAATGCATTGGTAGGAATTACCACTCCTCAAACTCTCAATATAGAAGGATGTATCAAGAAGAGAAAGGTTCAAGCAGTGAAA
>APFE031697647.1:112680-130359 GCA_000404065.3 Pinus taeda
CTTGAAATGTTTTTTTCACAATTGAAAAATAAAACATTTAATGAAGATGAGATGTATTCTTGTTTGATATTATGACCTATAAAATAAATTTTTATGAATTTATTAACATATCTCATTTAAATTGAGATTAATTACCAATGAAAATGCATGCACAATATCTTCTAAAAAAAAAGATTGACATTCTACTTATCCAGATATGTTAGAATTATGTTAGAACTAGCTCAACCATAAAAATTAAATGATTGGTAAACACCGATAGACATCAATCCACAGTATACATCAAAAAACTTACCCCAAAATACATCTAACATTGTCCACATTAAAAAATCATAAAAATTAGCTATTATAACTTTACTATTATTATTAGTATCATCATCATCATCATTTAACCGAAACATATAAGAGAGTTTTATTAAGAAAGAAAGTTGGGATCCAATCCAGAACCATTACATTTCATCAAAGTTACCAATGTTCCTTATGGATTTAATATTGAGCTATAAGGCTCAATCTAACCCTCAAGTGAGTACTCCATGATACAAAGATGTATTCCCTTTCCATCTAAAATGATTTTAGAACACTCCCAAGATACAAATACATTTACATTCCATTTTTCACTACTTTTTTATTTGATTTTGACTCGCTTCTTGTTTTCCTTGGCGAAATAAATTTTCCTATCTTCCGAACTTGAATCCAACCTATTTTTCTTCTAAATCTGTTGGGTCACCCTTCGGTGAGTGAAATTTTTTTCCTTTAGGTTCTTGCTCATCTCCATGATCTACCTACAACATTATTTTTCTAGCCTAATTCCTTGAGGATTCAAAAGGGGATAATTTTTTCACAAAGGTTTGCTATGTACAGGCTTCCACTATTGCTAAATCTACAGAGCCTTCATTGGCATGCACTTCTTCCCAAATTTTTTTGTTTCCCTCAATGAATCTTCTTTGATAAGAACTTCTTCCTGATTGTCTTTTTCTTCTTTCTTACCATGATTCTCTTATTCTTTGTATACCATATAATGTTCACTCTAAGCTCGTTCCCACCATTTAGGCCTTTGATTATTATTTCAAATTATATTATTTTTCGAATACTTGGGGCAATTTTTTATTACATGCCCTGTTTCATAACACACTCAACATCAAAATGAAACAAGTTCATAATAAAGATTTTGAACCCATATATAGTCTAGATTTGTCATATTTTTTCTTGATAAGAAAACCATTATTAAAATCCATCTCCACGCATATTCAAGCATAAGTGGTATTAAAAAAATCAGTTTATAGGTTGCGACAATAAAAATTCCCAATCTCTTTCTAAGAGAAGTTAATGATGGTAGATTCCAAAGAGGTGGCGGAAGTTTAGGAGCCTCACCTAAATTGGAGTCGTGGAGGTTGACACCATAATCAAATCAAAGGTAGGAGACCATGGTAGCATGAAGAGACCATCACTACCTCAGAACCAGGGCATGCAATCATAAATAATATTCTTATCCTCAATACTATTAAAAAGACAATAACTAAAAATACTTGAGTCAAAGGGTAAATATTCAGTTCATGAGTCAAGAGATGCTTCCACTAATAAAAAATCCACTTTTGGAGACCAATCAATCATGGTAAAAACCCATTAAATTTATTGACCAAACCTTGATCTAAAGAAAAAAAATTCACAGCTAAAGTCTTCCTCCTCGAAAGGAACATTAACTACTGGAAGAACATATGTGGATTTTAGCATAGCATTGTACGAAACCATGCCTTGAGTTGCCTAAGAGGAATAATTTTCAAAACTAATTGTCATTCCTTCAAGAGAGACTAATTTCCTCATTGAACCACACAAGTCCAGCATTGATAAGTTAGTTGTGAAAACCACACAATGGAGATTTGCAAGGAGGATCACATTAGCAAAAGGGGCAATTGACAAGGGTGAAGCCTTAGCTACAATGAGAGTCTGACATCATCTCTTCCATCTTCAATGTCATTTTTAAATTTTTATTATGGCCAATTATAAAATGAATTAATATATGTGTTAAACATATATACATTCTAAAAAACAAGTAACAATATTCTTATCCATGGAGATCCACCCAGAGTTTACCATGCAAATTCTTAACATGTAATCAACACCACATGCCTAATATGACATGTGTAGATATGGCATCTTGTTTAATTTAATTATTTTGACATAAATTAATTAAAAGAGTATAACCACTTGGAGATAAATTGTGACTCTTGATTTGTGATTATTATTATAAATATTCCAGCATATTCCATGGAGGTTAAATCTCTACTATCCACCTAATAATTATTAATAATTAAATTAAAGTTGTTGAAAGCCTATATTGTTCATATTAACAAACACCATTACATGTGAATACAAGATAATATTGAGTATTTATTTCAAATTCAAAATATTTTGGTGGAAATTTGAAATATACATGTTTTTATTAGTGATGTGATAATGTATAATGTAAAATAATAATTTTTTTAATAAAATTAAAATTAAACAACTTTAATTCTAATATAGAATAACTTATCAACATAATTTTTTCATATGAATATCCATATTTTTTAATTTATTTCTCAAATAATAATTTTTCTTTTGTTTTCAATATTCTTTAGTTAGTATTCTTTGTTATTATGAATATTGAGAACCTTAATTCATAATATAGATTACTTATTAATATAATTGTTATGAATATGCATATTTTTAATTATTTTTCAATATATAATTTTTTTGTTTTCAATATTCTTTAGTTAGTATTATTTGTTATTATGAATCTGACCACGTGTTTTCAAAACCAATTTTGGAGAAAAATAAAAAATGGTTTTTCATACAATATTATATTTACTGTTATTTAGGCAACTATGCATATCTTACTTTAAATCATTCATAGTAATTTGTTTAAGTAGTAAAATACGTTAGAGAAAATATCCTAGCTTCTTTGGAATATTAAATGTGTCAGTCATTTTTATTCTTTCCACTTTTCAGAAATATCTTCATTCTCGATAAGTAAGTTTTAAATCAAAGCTTTATTCTTCTAGGGTGACCCCCGCTGGTAAATAGGCATGGGGATATTTCGTGAGTCATCGACTCGCCATGGAACTTTAAAAATGAAACTTAACAGGAAATGTAAACACCACGACCTCTTCGCGACGCCGCATATCAATCTTAAAAAGAAACTAGCAATAAAAGTTAACAGCAGCGTTCCTCCTGCAGCATAGAGGACCTTCAGAAGAAAATTTGAGAAAAATAAACACCACGCCCTCCTTATCCAGCCGTAGTTCTGGTCGGCCATTGAGGACCGTTAAAACTGTTGAATGTGACTGGCTCTTACCCATATGCTCTGCATTTACGATTTCCTTCCCTTCTATGGTCACCGCCGCGTGTAAATAGGGATGGGGATATTTCGTGAGTGTCATCGACTCGCCATGGGCCTTTGAAAAGGAAACTTAACAAGAAATGTAAACATCACGACCTCTTCGTGGGGCAGCTCATCCATCTTAAAAATAAACTGGCAGTAAAAGTTCACAACGTTTTTCACATTTGGTCCAGCATGGAGGACCTTCAAAAGAAAGGAAAGAATGAGGAAAATAAACACCACGCCCTCCTTATCCTGCCGTACGTCTTGTCGACCATTGAGGACCGTTAAAACTGTTGAGCGTGACTAGGTCTTATCTAAAAGCTCTGCATTCGCGATTTCCGTCCCTTGGAAATAAACAAATGCCTTCCGTTTTTGTTTTATTCAAATGTCTGCCTCCTACCTTTTGACGATCTATTTAATTTATAAAACAATTACTCACAATTTAAAGCATAGATACCAAGAAGCACATGTGTATCATTGTCGATTCACCATTTCGGAAAAGAAGTTTGAAGAACGATTTAGAAAACATAACATGTAGGAGCGAAAACGTAACTTGAAATAGCGCGGGCAACTTCTGGAATCGTTTAGAGAATGAACAGACCCGACGAACCACCTTCATTATCGCAAAATTTGGTAGATTTTGGACATCCCATGTGCAGATGGTTCCATCGCAAGAAACAAATAGCCCCACCGATCGCTTGAAAGTCCGTTGCATGTGCAGGCCATGATCTATACCGGCCAAAGCCTTATTAATGTCCACATATTCTGCTAGTTACGGCCCGATGGAAATTGACATTTTTGGAAGAAATAATAAGCCTCCTCCATCTCTCGATTCTATATATTTGGAGATCTCTTTACACTCAAGTATCAATTCAGATAACAATTCTGATTTCTTTACTAGTTGGTTTTCATGTTAGATATTAAATTCGGGTGAAGTCTACATATCACTGAGCGATCATTGCTTTCGGTGCTCTTTCTTTATACACTTCGCTGTGAGACTAGGCTTATTATTCTTATAATGTTTATGGCTCTCGTTGAGTTCTAAATTTTGAATGATCTGCAGAGAAATGGCGCTTGTACAACTGGCCTCAGTGCTTTGTTTCTGGTGGATAGGTGGTGCAGCTTATGCAATAGATAGCAGTTGGCAATCCGCCCATGCTACATTTTACGGTGGCAGCGATGCTTCGGGCACAATGGGTAAGTCCACGGTGGGGCAAAACACTAGTCGAGTGAAAGTATCGGAGGAATTAGTTAGAAAGACATAAATTTTCCATTGAAGTTGTTGGTTTTGCAGTGTCAACGTTAAAGGCTTGGCTTAATACCCTATTTTTTCTAAGTAATTAAATTCTTTTTTATTTCACAGGAGGTGCATGCGGCTACGGTAATTTGTATAGCCAAGGGTACGGCACAAACACCGCTGCTCTGAGCACCGCACTTTTCAACAATGGACTTACTTGCGGTGCCTGCTACGAAATGAAATGCAACCATGAGTCCGACCCTCAGTGGTGTTTACGTGGCACTGTCACCGTTACGGCTACCAACTTTTGCCCACCAAACTATGCACTTCCCAATGATAATGGGGGATGGTGCAATCCACCTCTCCAACATTTCGACATGGCTCAACCTGCTTTTCTACAGATTGCCATTTACAAAGGTGGCATTGTTCCCATAATGTTCCGGAGGTAATTAATTATTACTCTAAGTTAGTACTTCAACTCTGTATTCGTCTTCCTCAATCCTGAAAAACTATTCTCACTTGGTGGTAATTTGGATTTAAACATATTTGAAAAACTTATATGCATGTATGCAGAGTACCATGTGTGAGGAAAGGAGGAGTTCGATTCACAATCAATGGGCACTCCTACTTCAATTTGGTGCTCATCACCAACGTAGCAGATGCAGGGGATGTGGAGGCGGTTTCCATTAAAGGTTCCAACACTGGCTGGCAGGAAATGTCACGCAACTGGGGACAGAATTGGCAAAGCAACTCCTACTTGAATGGGCAGAGTCTTTCTTTCCGAGTCACCACCAGCGATGGCAGGACTGTCACTTCCTATAACGTCGCTCCTGCAAATTGGCAATTCGGCCAGACATTTGAAGGACTACAAATATAAGCTATGCTGACTAAAATGTCCATCTATACCGTAGTAGTCACGAACCCGAGGCCATACACTAATATTTAGTTGTTGATTGGCCCTTTTAAGCGGTTATTTTTCCGAGGGTTTCTTAGAGTTGAATTAGCGATCCGCAGGTTCTCGCCTGCTTCTTATCGTTGCTGCAGAACATAGTTTGCATATTAGCTTCTCATTTACGTGGAAGGCCTGTATTATGTTTTTAGTCTGTAACGCGAAGTTAAAAGATCGGTCGTCTCATTGCTGCGCTAATCTGGGAAGGTGATATATTGTATCAGGACATATTTCTTCGTTGCAAAAATGGTATTTTCCTTCATTGTTAGGTTATCATTATTGTCTGCGGCAGATATTTGTGACTTCTAGAGACTCTTGTCAAGATAGAGTGACGAAGCAAGTTGGTTTTGGTAAATGCATTGTAATTAATTATCTTGCTATCACTGAAATTGTTCTATTGTCTTCTGCGTCTAACTTCTGTCTGCTGTATTTTTAGAGGAATGAAAATCAATCAATTAATTTATCTTTGCTTTACCAAGATTACTCTCCTCGTTAATCATATATTCAAATTTGGTAAACTAAAGTTTGTGGTTTCATTATGATGATAACTGCGCTGTTCATATATGCATTTAATATGTCTTTGTCGTTTTGGTTGAAGGCAGCACAGATGCATCTGCATATGCAGTGACATTGATTAAGTTCCAAAGCTTTACACTGAAAATAAATAATAACAATTGAAGTCTTCAGTGTGAGTCCATTGCGCATAAACTTTGTAAATCAGCAGAAATATTTGAAATGTTTCATATTTGCTAACGATATCCATATTGTCGAGATATGTGTCATATTTCCTAACGCTATCCATATTGTGAAGGCAATTAGAAAGAAAATATTTATGATTCTCATTCGTCAGTTGTAGGCTTTAAACAGGTGTACATATGGTTGGTAACACACAACCTAATATACTGCTTTGCTTTCTCCTTTGGAAATTGAGAGTTTCGATGCTGACAGAAAAAATTAGTACAGCTAACAAAAGTGCGACTGATTGCCGCTCTGTGAACTGCAACTGGCCGCATAAGATCGTGTCCACCTCCGACGAGTTCCATTAGCATTTCCTCACCTCTTATTTCCCGGCCTTGGCAATCAGCAATTCATGTGAAAAATCCGTGAACTAGGACGCTATCCGAGCACGGGGCGGCTAAAGCCAGTCACACCATCTCCACCACACCAGAATCCGCTGCAATACTAAAACTACTCATCATCCAACTGATTAAATGTAGGTGACTGGTTTTGGTTTATATCATAGTTATCCCGTTTGAATTCAAGTTCGATTAGATATGGGAAAAATGAGGTTCGATTAGATATCGGAAAAATTGGGTTGTAAAAATTTCAATAGTTAAAAAATTAGGAAGTATATTTTTTATAAATATTTAAATATATTACTTTTTCTCTATTTTAAAAAATTAAATAAATAATTATAATATGAAAATTTCAAAAAAAATCCTTTTAGACATAAAGGTGGGTTGAAAAATAGTAATTTCACATTTAAATTATTAAATTTGAGAATTTTGATATTCATTTATACACCTAAAAACACTCTAGACTACTCTAGACTATATGATAATATAAATTACATTTTTATACAAATTCCATATAACATCATATAAATTACATTTTTATGCAAATTCCATATAACAATAAACTATATAAATTTTATATTACCTGACATTTTAAATTTTATATTACCAAACATTTTAGGTTTGGAATGATGTCATATGTATAAACATTCTTTCCAATCCATACTTAATTCTCATTTACTAATTATTTATTAATTAAACCAACTAAATTCTCACAATATAAATTACATTTTTATACAAATTCCATATAATAATGAATTATATCAATTTCATATTACCAAACATTTTATGTTTAGAATGAAGTCATATATTAAATATATACAAACATTCTTTAAAATTTATAATTAATTTTCATTTACTAATTATTTATTAATTAAACCAAACTAAACTCTAGTCCATAATTATTAGTAACCACATATGTCATTACGTATAATACAAAACAAATGAAAACTTATAATTTATATTTACTCAAAATTTTATATAAAAATAATTATTTATAAAAAATAATAGTAAAATTTCCCATATATATATAAATATTTACACATTTACAAATTTAATATCACACCTACTTTATTCTATCTTACAAATAGTACATTTTATAGATAATTTATTTTATAATTATTATATAAATTATAAGCCATATATTTCTACATACAAGAACAATTTAGTATTTGATTTTATATATACTTTAAATACACCAATTTATATTTATTTAATATAACTTTAAAATAATAATAATATTTATTCTCAGCAGACTTAACCGTCATCATCAATAATAATAGATAAACAACTGATAAAAATTTATTGTATAAATAATATCCGAACATTATCATTGATTAATAGTAACTGTATGTCATTTCATCGATCCAGAAGGGGTTTTTGAATAGTAAACGGGCTAATATAAATATATAATTCTGGTAAAAAGATATGCGCTGTTCTTCCTATATTAATCTGTGAACTTATATCGTCCATATTTCAAATTAAAAAAGAATTAACTACGGTTTATATCGACTTTGCATAATTACCAAATTCGACCAAATCTAGCGGAAAAATTCGAAAATTCAACCGTTGGATTCCTTCGGTTATTCAATTGGGTACGTACGATCGACTAATTGTTGACTATGGGTCCAACAACTGTCTCTTGTATGCTGTTGAAGTCGGCGGCAGGCTTTAAAATTGGCGCTCGTTTACATGTATTTGCTTTTTTTTACAAGTGAAATACAGTTTATTCTCAAATAAACACGTCATCCAACGGGTCATCCTGAGCTGTGAAAAGATTATGAAAAATCAAGAGTTTCAAATTATATATATATATATATATATATATAATAATTATAATACACTAGGGTGGCACTACCGTGGCCTCACATATAAAGAATTCAGAATACTAAATATTTGTACTCTGTATAGATTTTGTTGTACTCTAGTATGGATTTTTTGGTCGCCTCCGTAACATCACACAAATTATGTTGCACAGTTTCCCAATAAATTTAAAGAAAAAGTGTTTGACTTTAAAACGATTAAAGTTCGGATTATATAACTCTGGGTTACATGTCACCACGCAGTTTACAGTTTCCATGGCTCAGACAAATCTCCGTCAAATAACATTCCCGGTTTTCTACATTCTGGATTAAAAGTGTTATTGCCTCTCTGTCTAGACATCTTAGTACAGTGCAAACTGCTTTTAACTTTCGAAGTTGCCCTCAAAGTCCCATATTTTGCCAAAGTATTCCAGTTTCCAGTTTGCTAACAAACCATCAGATATTTCCTGCTGAGAATCGAGATAAACAGACTTCGTCCTTCAAGTCCACAATGGTGCTCAGGGGAAAGTCCAGAGTGGTGCTCAGGGGAACGCTGAACTTGTAGTTTGAAGCATCCACGAGATAAGAAATATCTACCCCTAGATAAGAAATATCTACCCGTGCGTCCGAATATAGGGTTTGGACTTCTGAGTTTGTACAAATACCGGAGGCCGCCAAAGTATGGGCATATAATGGTTTTGCGCAATGCCAATATGGTTTTGCGATTTGTCCTTGGAATATTGCAGATAATGTTTGTCAATAGCTGTAATGAGCCTCTATAATCTTACCATGCAACAAGGGGGTGAAACCCTAGTAGGAAATTGCATAGCTCGGTTAGAGACATGCCATTTCTGTCATGAGTCTCTATAATCTTACCATGCAAGAAGGGAGTGAAACCCTAGTAGGAAATTGCATTGCTCGGTTAGAGACATGCCATTTCTCGCCACTATTTGCCAAGTAATTCCCAAAATCAATTTCTTATAACTTTTTTATTTCAAATTGGTTTGTCTTTCTCGTTGAAGTTCTTATTATCTGGGTTTGAGTGCTCTGTTTTCTCTTAAAGATGAATAAACTTTGACGCTGCAACCTGATTATTCTATGCTGGCTTGTTGGAGGAGGATTACTCATTTTTTCTGTATGCGAAAAATAATGAGATCCTGATTCTACTCCGATCATGGTACTAAGAAAAACGAAAGGTACATATTTTCCTAATATTTTTTATATATGTTTTAGTTCTATCTATCTAAGATTAAGCTCATAGGTTTTTTTTTTTTTTCTCAAAATAAACCACCTTTATACAAATAAACCACCTTTATAGAACTAGACTCTCATCATTGAATATGCCAGTTTATATTTACTGTTTTTGAATATAATGATCAAAATCAGGTGAATTTATAAATTTACTTGAAATTCACATGGTTTAATTACTTGCATTAATTTATTGGACCATAACATTTAATTACTTGAATTAATTTATTGGACTTTATATTTTTTGTCCATCATTTTCATTTTTGTTATAATGATTGATGATTTGTTAGGTTACTATTTGGAAATAACTATGAGTGATTTTTTTATTATTTTAATAGTTGAATGGTGGTAACATAAAAAATTGACAGACTTATTGTGCCTATATATTTGTTAAATAAAACTAAATTTGATTTTAAAAATTGTTTCATTATTATGGAGTCTACTTTTTTTATTTTTGTTACTTAATCAAGGAGATTCACTCTTGAATTTTATAATTTGTAAAATTTTGAATTTAGTAATTTGTAAAACATCTCATACTTCATGATATAACTTTTAACAATTAAACTCCCATACAAAACTAATCATAATATTATAATTTTTCTATTTTAAAAACTATAATTTAGAACATGCTCCGCTATTACCTATTAAAATATTGTACTTGATTTTTCTAAATTTGTGTTTGTATATGTTTTCAGGTTAGAAATTTTTTTCCATATAAAATATTTATAACTTAGTAAAAGTATTAATGCTCACTACATCCAATGTGAGAAAATTGGAACAATACTTTCACAATCACAATATTTTAAACTTGCAACCATATCTACATTCACTCTATTTGGATGCGAGAGAAGCTATAAATACAAAAATTATATAAAACCAGTAAAAGTAAATGTTAAAAGTCATGTATCAATGACATGAATCAATGCGAAGGGATACAGTGCCAGTGGGAGAAGGGAAGAGAAAAGTGATTGTGGAGACAGGAGCCGGCGGAGTACATTTCCTCATGCGGGATTTCCTAACTCAGCTTGTCGTGGTTTGGCAGGTAGGATAGTTGCTGCTGGTTGTCCAGATGCAGCTGCTATTGATTCTCCAACGAAAGTTGAAACTGCTGCTGCCTTTGTCTATATATGAAACAGTGAAACATCAACCAGAACTATTATTTTTGTAAGTTTGACATGTATCAATGACAAAAGGGATATAGTGCCAGCGGGAGAAGGGAAGAGAAAAGTGATTGTGGAGACAGGAGCTAAATGCCAAAAATAGACTGGGTTTTCCGAATTTAATAAAATTTGCGGGAAGTAGTTTAGACCGTTGTACTTGGCGAAGTGAATTGTTATTTCCCTTTCAATTGTGTTTATTAAATTTAATATAACAAACGTTTTAATTACGCCGTAAGGCGTTCCCTCTGAGACGAACTACCCTCCATGCCACCGTGTCTCGACGTGGGCCGTTAAATGGATTGTTAGACGATTAAATCATTTTCACCCATTAGATCATCGGTGAAAAACGTTCTGAGGTCTGAAGCGACACAGGGAAATTTTATGGGTATGTCGAAGTGGGTGGCGGTATTCAGAGCATTTTTGGTTTGGATTTTTCGTTTTCTTACCGTGTTGAATTTTGCACCAATCTTCATTCAGGAACAATGCAGGGCAACAGTTCCCTGAAAATCAACAGAGATCAAAGTCTTCTGATTTTCAGTCCTTTTCCGAGTCATTCAAATCTCGATTTAACGCTGTTCCTCTACCTCAGGCTGCCAGAGATACAGCGAATTTCAAATGAAGATTATTCCATGTTGTTCTGATAACGTGGGGCTTTTCTGTCATTCAAATCTCGATTTAACGCTGTTCCTCTACCTCAGGCTGCCAGAGATACAGCGAATTTCAAATGAAGATTATTCCATGTTGTTCTGATAACGTGGGGCTTTTCTGTAAGGGCTAACCGTTGAAATGTGAATTTGCAGGTTCTGGCTTATACCGATGACTCTGATTTTGAGGAACGAATTATGCAGCATTAGGCTAACCGTTGAAATGTGAATTTGCAGGTTCCGGCTTATACCGATGACTCTGATTTTGAGGAACGAATTATGCAGCATTTGGCAGCTGCTGCAATGGGCACAGCGCATCATTTTAGCAGAAGAGAAAATTTGAGGCACAGATCATCTGGTCAAGGTCATCCACAGTTTTTGGTCTTTTGTACGCATCCCAATGCACCCCCGATTTCACCCAACAATATTGAAACTCAAGATGTAAATATTCCAACATTTACTTCACTTGAGTCCACGACAACTGCTATGACTCCTACAACCGAAGAACAGCTACAGCAGGGACCTTTGCCATCTCCACCAGGACAAATGGATTCAAGAACAATTAGGAACATTGGTATTGCAGTGCAAGCTTTAGACAACAGGAGTGAACCCTTTACACCAAGGTATGTAAGCTTTGTGATGATATTGGGACTAAATTTCAAACTGCAAGCCTTTGAATTCTTGTGATCGATGTCTTTGCTCCTGTAATTCTTTGGTTCTTTTGGATTATAACTTTTGTAGCGTCTTACGTAGAAAATTTCTATACATACTGTACTTTTTATTTAAGTCTTCCATAGGGGCCTTCGTTCAATCACATGGAACAAAGTAGCTGCAATAAAAGACCGTGCATTTCGTTTTCTTACCGTGTTGAATTTTGCACCAATCTTCATTCAGGAACAATGCAGGGCAACAGTTCCCTGAAAATCAACAGAGATCAAGGTCTTCTGATTTTCAGTCCTTTTCCGAGTCATTCAAATCTCGATTTAACGCTGTTTCTTCAAGGTTTGCGATTACTGTTGGACTCTCTTGTGCAAAGCTGAGTGCTTAAGGTTGTGTCTTTTTCCCTATAGTACCAAGGGTGATTTCTTTTTTTGAACACTCTTATAGGTACAAGGAATCAATATCAAGGAGTACAAGAGGTTTTAAGGAGAAGCTGTTTGCACGTAACAATGCAGTAACTGAACTTGGCAGAGAAGTTCAACGAGAGGTTAGTGCTAGTATTGCAGGTGTTGCCCGTATGATGGAGCGTCTTGATCCTACTAGTAAAAACACTGGTATGAATGCATCTGCTTCTGATAATAGTAATATTGGAAAAAAGAATCTTATGTGTATAAACATTTGTTGTGATTTGTTGTGGTCTTTTATTTTAATGTTTGGCATTATTTATTAACAAAAATATATTTTGCAGTCGTTTTTTTAGAAAACTTTGGTTCTTCTTGAAATTTAGTATATGAGGATAGAACAGCATCAAAATTTCAGGGTTTGGCCTTGAAATACTAG
Source organism: Pinus taeda (assembly GCA_000404065.3). Classification (NCBI taxonomy): domain Eukaryota; kingdom Viridiplantae; phylum Streptophyta; class Pinopsida; order Pinales; family Pinaceae; genus Pinus; species Pinus taeda. Next base: position 125,649 of record APFE031697647.1, read on the forward strand.
ACTTCAGTTCACCTTTCCTGCCATTGAGACAAAGATGAGAGTTTACCATGTTTACAAGGAAGGAGGGTCAGAATTCAAAGGTTCCCTGGTCTAGAGTTTTGTTATTTTTTGCTACAATGAGTTGTTCGTGCCCGTATGATGGAGCGTCTTGATCCTACTAGTAAAGGCACTGGTATGAATGCATCTGCTTCTGATAATAGTAATATTGGAAAAAAGAATCTTATGTGTATAAACATTTGTTGTGATTTGTTGTGGTCTTTTATTTTAATGTTTGGCGTTATTTATTAACAAAAATATATTTTGCAGTCTTTTTTCAGAAAACTTTGGTTCTTCTTGAAATTTAGTATATGAGGACAGAACGGCATCAAAATTTCAGGGTTTGGCCTTGAAATACTAGACTTCAGTTCACCTTTCCTGCCATTGAGACAAAGATGAGAGTTTACCATGTTTACAAGGAAGGAGGGTCAGAATTCAAAGGTTCCCTGGTCTAGAGTTTTGTAATTTTTTGTTACAATGAGTTGTTCGAGGTGTATAAAATGGGTTACTATTAGCAATGGAGCTTAAAACATTTCAAATTCTTCGAGTGATGGAGCTTAAAACAATTCAAATTCTTAGAGGAACAATACTTACTTCTCATATCTCTCCCTGAAATATCTCTTTACCTTTGGTATGAACTTAGAATTGTGTTCGAAAGTTCTTTTTGTAATAAAAATTTATATTTATTGACATTATATTTATAAAAACATTCAAAATATTAATCACTTGAATCTTGACATATGCATAGGGAAGGCTGAAACTTATATTTTTATTTTATATTAAATGCTTGTCTGTGACTCTGCTTCAACGGTGAGGTTAACTCCCAATTTATGAGATTGGATTATCATGGGCATTTTTAACGGTATTAATAATGTCTATCCAGGGTTTTATTCTGCTAATGTTGCCAATTATGAGTGGCAGATATGCATGAGTTGAAACTCGCTCACACTAACTTAAAGCCTGAAAATATCTTCAGACTATGTAAAGGTTTCATATTGCAAGGTAGTTTGTCCGTGTTTTGTGTGTAAGTGATTATAATTGAAATTGTATTGGTTGTCTTAACCTCTTTATGTCAATGAGGGCTATTTTATAATATTTGGTTTATAATGTTTTTGCTGAAAGACAGAGTTAGGGTTCTATTTCTCTATGCTTTTTCTTTCTGGTATTACTAGCTAGAACCCCTTAATTTATTAGGGTGATAGTATTCTGCCAAATTCTCACTCCGCAATTACGAATTTCAAACAGTCAAATTTGGTTTAGTGTTTCTGTCATATTTAGAACTCGTCCTGCTACATGCCCTTTGGTATTGGGATGCTATAAATTTATTTCCAGTATCCTTACATCCAAAGAAGATGAACAGTATCCTTACATCCAAAGAAGATGAACAGTAAATCGAAAGTAAAGAAGATGAACAGTAAATCGAAAGTAGTTTTAGGTCTTTATCTTCGACCAAACGACAATTCCAACCTAGATATCTCATGTAATCTCATCCCCGAGGCCACAACAGTGGAGTGGTGTGCTTTCAAATAGCTTATACAGTTTATAACCGTATTGCACTGAACAAACAACTGCATAACTTCAATTATGTTTGCCTCACAGCAGGAGCAGCAGGGCTTGTTTTCTCGGCCTTTTATCCCTTACGGTGTTTGTTGATTTTGTTGATTTTTCAGATTGATATTTGAGGTTTAAGGAGACCATTTTTTCTCCTTGAATGGATGGGAGTGAAAGCGATGCTTATTTTTGTCATGGCAGCCCAGGCTATATTCCCAGCATTTGTTAATGGATGGTATTATGAAACGCCTAACAATACCTTGGTATGTATCTCTCTATCTTCATCATCTTTGTCATACTCTCTCAAACTCACACACGTCTCTCTAACAATTTCTTTCACTTGCAGTTTGTGCTGGAGAAGGCCAGGGAAACTGTTGCTGGCCACAATTTGGGTTCTGTTGGACTAGAAGCTGCTAGTGCAGAAATCTAAGAAATGGCTTCAAAAGTGTCCAGTGAATGTCTCAACAATGCTTTTTCTAGTTTACCTTAATTGCCATCATTATACAAGCAACATCAACATACGTTACAGGCTATGCATAGCCTTAATCAGCAATCTCAAGTCACATATTTTTCAATGCAGAGTTGTTTGACATCAAATGGGAGTCCTGAAAAGAATTTAGTTCTGATTATGCAGAAAGCTGGCAAGAAAAGATTGAGAAAATTACAGAATATAAATGTACCTTTTTGGCAGACTGACACTTCAACATCACTGATTGTTGTTAGTGAATATAAGTACTTGTCTGTTCCGAGTGCAGTCTCTAGAAGAATGGCCTGCTGTAATATCTTGTCCCTCAAAAGCATATCTGCTATCTCCCTCTTGATTTGCTGTGCAACCATCTTGACTCTCCTTGGATGAGCCAATCGTATAATCTGGTTCTGTTTTGGGAATTTGTTAAATTTGGGTCCATAGGAGTATAGGTAATTTCGATTTGGGGTTCTGTTAAATTTGGGTCCAATGGAGTATTCAAAATGTTTGAGAGTAGACAAGTTTAAAGAATGTATGGTTTTTGTCGTCTAGGCATCAACCACGATTGTGTGGAGGCACTGTTGGGTTGCAGGCAATGACTATAGACTTGTTTGATGAGCCAGGAGGTGCACCATGTTTCGAATCAACAGTGAACGATGTGTCGATATTATCTAATATTTGTTCATCTATTGCACCTGTTAATGCGAGTTCCTACTATAATCAGGCATCATTAGAAGATATAAACGAGTGGCAATCTCCTTTCATGTTTACTATACTCGATTTTTCAAGGGAAAGTACCAACCTAGAAGCAAGGTTGATTTTCATGCACTCATTTAAGACCAACTGGAAAATTTTGCAGGTAAGTATTGTGAGCCACGAACCTGTTCTTTTCAACTGCTCAGTAGCAGACAATATTATATATGGACTGAAAGGCAGAGCCATCACTGTTGACATTGAAAATGCTTCCGTACGTTTCAAAAACCTTTAGACATGTTTTAAATCTGATATGATTTGAACTAGAAACATGCGACTTGTATTGTCAAATTGAGAGTAAAATTAGCTGCTTCATTTGACTATTTCAATGAATATGGGATTCTCCTAAATTTGAAACATTGTCCACTTCTAGCTCAACAAATTGCAGAGAATGGCCAATGCCCATGATTTTGTATCAAATTTTACGGAAGGGTACAATACACTTGTTGGAGAGTGTGGTGTGAGGCTGTCAAGACGTCAAAAACAGTGGATTGCAATAGCAAGGGCAAGTGTGGTGTGAGGCTGTCAAGACGTCAAAAACAGTGGATTGCAATAGCAAGGGCATTACTGATGGATCCTCGTGTACTTCTATTGGATGAAGCTACAAGTGCTTTGGATGCAGAGAGTGAATACCTGGTTCAGGTGATACCATGACCCGAACCATGATAGCCTCTTTGTTCTTCTATTACTCTTGATTTTTCATCTGATCTATTTTCTTCCTCAACAATTCCCTTGCTTGTATTTAATCAGGATGCCATGGACCAATTGATGAAAAGACGGACTGTTTTAGTTATAGCACATCGACTTTCAACAGTCCAAAGTGCAACTATTGTGGCAATTGTGTCAGGCAGTCGGATAGTTGAAAGCGTACTCATGAGGAATTGCTGAAAAAAATGGTATCTATGCATCTCTAATTTGAAGGCAATTGCAAGGATCCAAAACTAAAAATTAAGTTTTCTTAGCCCGAACGAACATGGAGAAAACTACCCGAGCTGTGTCTCAGAAATCCATACTACATTGATGGTTAATTACATCTATTCTGAATCTCTGGTACCAGTCACCGACACAGAAATTTGACGATTAACAATGGTTAGATAAGATACGAATGTTTTGGGAATCAATATTCTTATGCATTTTATGTTTTTTTTCAAGTTTCCGTCTTCTTATCAATCAACCAACGATCTGATGGAGGGACGCGGATTGAGGGGTCTAGCAGTTTCCAAATAGGAAAGAGGTTAATATCACCTCCAGATCTGCCAACATCCGCAGTGATTTGGGCCTTCGAATCTAAGAGAACAAATTAATGACAAAGTATGCACCTACATAATGAATTTTTATATCATCGAATCTAAGAGGACAAATTAATGACAAAGTATGCACCTACATAATGGATTTTTATGTCATGATTCTTCTCCAATTTATGTCTTACGGCGTTTCCTTTGCAACATTTGATGCAAATGCTAGTTTTCTATAATTCTCAAAGCTAAATTATTTAAGAAAGTCATTCTCTTCGAGAAAGGATTTTGTGTATAACAAATCAGATTATTGATTTTTAAGGTAATTTTGTAAAAAAATTGAGTTGGTAAATATAATAATTAATATTTAATTATTTACTCAATTAAGGTTTGTTAGATTTATATCAAGTTTATGAATACTTTTGTTTTGGCGATAATCACAATAAAATTTATTTGTGGAAGTGTTTTAAATTAGCAAGTGTGGTTCTTGATATGAAGTATATATACAACCACATTTTCTAAAGTGATTAGTAAAAAGATAAGCCTATATCAACCACATTAATAATTGTTATGTATATTTTGTTAAACACCAACTATTTATGATTATTGATAACTATATAAATAATAACAACCATATTCTTATATATTTAGATATATTATTAAATGATTA
>APFE031697648.1:0-11195 GCA_000404065.3 Pinus taeda
AGTAAAACAGAGCAAAAAGACAATCACACACAATAACACCAGATATAAGGTGGAAACCCAATGTGGGTGAAAACCACCTGCTGCAATTCGTCTCTATCTTTCTTTAAATTAGAAACTTCTGATTACAATGTACTGGTGCAGTCCTTTACCAGTACGCAGGCTGCAACCTGCAGAGAGCTACAACTCTCTCTCGTTTTCCAGCTTTCATGGAAGGGAGCTACAACCCCCTTTGCTTTTGTACTAGCCAAGATACTAGTACGTAGGTGCTGGCCTACAAAAGGCTACAACCTTTTCTTTCTTTCAGGGACCACTTTTCATCAATTTTCAAACTGGATCCATCACCCATTCATCAAGAATCAACCAATCTTCTTTCCATCAACTAGATCTGAAACAAGTAGATATTCCTCTGACAGCTGTACACAGAAAACTGTACCAGAAACCATATAGCAGAAACAGAACCCAAAACCCAGCAGCAATAAGCAGAAACAGCCAGATCACAACTTAAAGCATATACGCAATTTTAACAGTCTGCAACTTGCGTGCATACGCCTCTGCGTATGGAACAACCTGCGTATACGCGCCTTTACTTCACCTAAGCCGCGTGTATACGCGCCTTCGCTTCACTGAACCTGCGTACAGATCTATAAAGAACAATGCACTCTTCCAGATATACAATCACTAAATAACCCAGATTATCAGACTTATAGATCAGACGAATGCCACATCAAGCAGATCAAAATCATACAGAGATACTATCATTAAGCTTAAAGATTATGACCCATGAGAAGACCTTGTCCTTCCTTTGTGCTAAAGTCCCTCCTTCCTTCAGATCCAGATCTGCATCACCATCAATATACCAGCTCTAACACCTTTCAGATCCTCAATAATAATCCAGATGGTGATTTGCCACAAGATCTCCTTCCTCTTTTATAGCCCTAGGCCTTCCCCAATACCATGGTCCAAAACCACAACATTCCAATACCATGAACCCAAAAACTGTGGATCGGCACAATTGACGAGACGCCATGGTCCAAAACATAGGTTCAAGTTCCAAGATCTAACTGCCATGGACCAAAAGAATGATCACCAAGATATACGCGCTTTTGTAAAGAATAACCCGCGTGTATACGCGACTTTGGCTAGAATAACATGCGTATATGACTTTTTCTACTTTCTGAGTGCCTGAACTGAGATCTGTTACCAGAGAGGGTTGCCATCAAGGACAACACCTAACACCTGTGCCATAATGCCAACACTTTATGCTTATCTTCAAATAGTTTTCTGGAGTGTAAGTGGCATGCACTAATAATTCCTTGAACATCATTTTCCACCTGTGCAAAAAGGAAACTCGAGCATATGGTGTAAAGGATGAAACATGGCTATGCTACGAAGATACTCTGTTTTTGTAGCACAGTCTTCATATTACTTATGAAATACTCCTTGAAGCTTTGCTATGTACAAAACTTCCATCTGAGACTTCATACATGATTCCATGTCTACCTACAACCTCAAAATTTGGAACTAATCAAAATTTACCTCCAAAATAGCATCGATAAGTGTTAAATGGTCATCTTCAGTAGCTTTGTAGCACGCTATGAAACTACTGTGTATCTTCTTTTTCAACACAGCCTTCAAAAATCTGTAGTTTGGGAGATTTTTTCAAAATTCAAAGAAGACTCATATGATCAACCAAAAATCAAAATCTCTTACCATTATAGATGTTCTTCTTCACACCTGTTCTTCCGTTATATGCCAAAATTCTTTTTGTGTGTCAAAAATGTTTTAGTATATCTCCTTCACTGCCTCTTTTCAACACCCTGTTTCATTATTGTCGTAGATCCTTTTCCAGATTTGGTTAGTTGAATTTTCAGATCTTCAATTTGCCTCTTCAATCCCCTATTTGTAGCTCTGAGTTGAGTATTAATTTTCCTTACAAATTTGGCTTATTTGATTATAGCAGTAGTCCAGGTAAAGTATTGATTTTCACTCCTAACTAATTCTGGTTTGGACATCTTTTCAGCCTCCCAGAGAGCCTTCATGCTTTTTGAAATTTGTCCTTTCACCATTATTCTCTCTTGCTCCCACTCTTAGTTTAGCAATTTCATTGTTGGAAGATTTTAACTTTTCTTCCATAACTTCATAACTGGCTTTTTATGTTTTAGTGGCGGGAATTGTGTTTTTGTCTCCTTCAAGTCTTGGAGATGGTAAGTCTATGAACTCTTCTTGAACTACAAAGGCTTCTTCTGTTCTCTCCAATTCAACATTGGACTCAGACATCTTCTTAGATTTCCTGGTTAAGGATTTCTATGTTTAGAAACAAATGTTGTAACATCATCCTCAAATTCTAGTTTCTTGGAGGGTTTCACTTTCTTCGACTTCCTTTGATCAAATTTTGTCACATCTACCTGCACCAAAGGGGATTCTATAATAATGGCCTTTAAGATGTCATTTAAATCACACTTCAATCTTGAACCTTCTCCCGAGATCACTGTTTTTCCTTTCTCCTTTCCAATTTGGCTTCTAGTTAATCTCTTTTGAACTGGTTTTCTCGTTGACTGCTCTTGTGTCTTTCCTTTAACCTCATATATCTTTTCCTTGGCAAATTTAGGAGTTTTGGCAATGAATGTTGGGATTTTGACTACTGGGGTTTTGCTTTCTTTCTCTTTCATTTGCTTCCTAGGCTTTATCTTAACATACCATTTTTCCTTCGACATTGCAGACTTGCTGGTTTCTGCAGATGGAGTTCCTTCAACACTAGGGCTAGTGTTTTCACCTTTTTTCTTCTGTTCAAAAGTCACATACAAAAAAAAATGAAGACCAATCTTTGTTGACCCTTTTGAGCTCATTTAGAACTATCAATTTAATTAGACCATGATGAAACATGGAAATCTCACATGCTTGGGATTTTAATTGTACTTTATCTGCCATCTTAGCTATACTTCGAAATAAGAGGTAAGGCAAATCTAGAGAAATCATACTGGTAAAATGTAAAAGGAGTTTAAAATGATATGAATAAACCTTCTGATACCTACCTTCACATGTGAAATAACGATGAATGTTGAAAAGCACGTTGGTATAGCTGTCTTTGATGTATTTTTTGGGAACTACCTTGGTTAGGTCAGTTTCTGAAAACTATGGCTTCAAGAACACCTTACCTAGTTCTGTGTCGAATCCAAAGTTTTTGAACTATGTCTCTCACCCCCTAGGAATTTCTGTCACCAACGATATAACCTCTGGAGAAATTTGAAAATTAAGCATTCCGACCTTTGTACTTAAGCCACTAAAATGGAGTGCAAACTCTTTTTTCACCTGGTATGCCCTCCCTACTGTTTCTTATAAAAATTCCAGCACCCTACTTTCTTGAAGGCTTCTACAACTGCTTTGTCTCTGATTAGGATGTCAGTGCTTTCAGGCTCTATTCTCAAGCAATGACCAGACCTGTGACATTTATTCTCCTTTGTCATCTTTTCTTTTCAATTCTTGTGACAAAACCAGCCTCTTTTGAAACTCAATTGATTAGCCTTGCTTGCCAATGGTGGTCAACCTCGCCTGAATGATGGATGATGAAAGTATTGGTGAACAATTACCAAAGTTTATTGTTCGAAAATAATTTTGTTTCAAGGGTTTTCATGCAAACTAAAATGACGAGACTAGCTAGCCTTTTCGAATTTTAAAACTATATTTCATAATGAACCCTAAATTTGAAATGATGAGCTTGGAGTGGTGGCATGCTTAAGGACTGACTCCTAACTGACACCTAATAATGAAAATTTTAACGGAATTTTAATGGATTCATGCTTGACTAGACTGTTTTTAAGAATCCACGCTTTCGTAGCATGCATGAAAAGGCGCTACGAAAGGAGTAGCATTTTCATAGCACAAAACAAACAATTTACACTATCTATGCTATGAAATTGTGGTTTCATGGCTAATTCCAAAAAACTCTCAAAAATGGTTTAAGCTATGAGTTTCTAAAAGAATATAAGCCTCATGAAACATGGGCTAAGGTTGTTGGACTTTATTTGAACATAAAAATTAAAACCTTTGATACTCCTAACCTATTACCTACCCATTAAGACATAGGATGCCTTGACACTTGTCTAAGACCATGACTAAGAAAAATGTAAACCCTTGTTTTGGTGATAACACCCTTTATCTCCTTATAACTCCAAGCAAAGGCATCTAAATGCTTCCTCAATAAGTTGCACAACTCCTTCTCCTGGGAAGTGGATAGAGATGGATTGATTTTCAAGGCACTTTTCTGGCCTAACTCTATATTCTTAACATGAAGAGAGGTCAGGTTGGCCACAGCGAGATTAGTTGAGGGGTTGTTTTGGGTTTCTCTCACTATGTCCTCTAATGGTAACACACTGGGGGTGGATTCTAAATCAAAATTTCAATCATATCATCCTCATCTTGCAGTTTCCCCCCTATGGAAGTTTCCAATGCACAAAGTGGTGCAGAATAGACCTCACCTCATCCTCGTGTTCTAACGAAAGAGGTAGATCATGTTCTAGCAAGGGTTGGATAGGAGGGTATAGGATTAACTGCTTGGACATATGCTTGTCCTTTATGGTCATGTTCCCAACTCGACAGCGGATGTAGGCATCGATAGTAGCCAACTAGGGTCTTCCCAGGATGAGAGGATACCCAATGAGCTTTTCCTTCAGCTCGAGAACATCATGGTACTCCCAAGAATCAATGGATACCATCACATCTTCCATAATCCCTTCAAGGATCATGGTGGAGCAGTCTGCTAGTTGCAGTACTGTCATGGTCTTCCTCAAGGAGCCCTAGAGTTTAATTTTGAGAATTGTGCCCTTTTTCATCACATTAATGGTAGCTCCCAAATCAATCAAGGTATGTGGGATCATGGTGCCATTGATGTGGACATCATCTACTGGGCTTCCAGGGTCTAGATATTTCAGACAGATTACCTACTCCAACATTAGGTCAGATAATTGTCCTATGACATTAATGGTTGTGGAATCTCTCTTACGCCTTCCTAGATGCCTAAAGAACTTCTCTTTGATCAAACTATTGTAGATAGGCACATATTTTACGTCTTGGAGAAGTGGTATCTTCACACGTAACTGTTTAAATTCTCCGAAAAGTTCAGTTTCTTCTGGGGTAGGTTGTGTTGTCCCAGATAGTCTCTCAGGAAAGGGTGGAATTGTTTAGGTTCACTTTCCTCTTTATCTTCCTCAACGTCCCTAGGGGGAGGCTGGATATCTCGGAGAACCTTCCCAAATCGCAGGTTAATCCCCTAAATCTCTACAATGTAGGCATTATAATTTTGTACAGGTATTGTACTTGATGGCAACTCACTCTTGTGACAGATCTCAGTTCAGGCACTCAAAAATCAGAGAAATTAAGGTACCCGCGGGTAATCCTAGAAGAAGCTGTAGACCTGTAGGTATTTTGACCAAGGAGTGCATGCAGGCACACAGGTGATACGTTCAGAAGGTGCGGACCCCGGTTTCACTCTCTCCAATGCATAAAAGCACGTGCACGTGGGAATATTCATGAATGGTTCATGGTATTAGTCCAACAGTTTTTGATCAAATGGTTTTGGTCTGTGGTATTGCATCCAAAAGTATTGATCCCAAGTATTGGGTTCATGGTATTGTGTTATTATGGTTTTGGACCATGGTATTGTGTTATTATGGTTTTGGACCATGGTATTGTGAAAGGCTTGCCTATGAAAAGGAAAGGAGATCTCTAGGCCACACACTTGTGAAATTTGAATATCTTAAGATCTGAAATTTTGGGTGAATGGTTTTAAAAGCTATATCTAAATCAAGGAGAAAACGTAAAGTGAATCTATTGATAAGTCATGATCTCTCGGGTGCATGAACAGATCTGTGGATCTGACTGACTGTGGCACATTGGAGTACTGTAAATTTGGCCCTAATCAGAAATCCGCAGGCGATCCGAAGGCACAGTGCAGGGGTACGCACCGTAGTGAAAGGCTCAGTGCGGGAGTACGCTGCACAGTCGAAGGCGCAATGCAGGGTACGCAGTGCAGGAGAAGACACAGTGCGGGTCGCACGCAACACAGAAAAGGGCGAAGTGTAAGGTATGCAGGCAAAGAAAAGGCAGAGTGTAGATGTATGCTGTAAGTCAGAAGTAAAGGTGCGGATCTGAAGAAAAATACGCAGAGCAAAAGAACAACCAGTGCGGATCTGCGTAGTTTAGTCTTAGAAGAGCTGCAGATATACGCAAGCCCCTATTGGTGAAGTTGCGGTCTTATATTGAAACAATTGTTGATTGTCTTTTATCTATTGCAGCGGAGTTCTGGGTTTAGATTTCTGGTATTACTTTTCTGTTTACAGCATTATGAAGAGTTGGGTGATTCATTGGTTCATTGTATAAGGAGGTTGGGTGATTTTCATGTACTTGAAGATTATTTGATGTTCATGGATCCAGTTTGAAAATTTATGAAACGTGGTCCTTAAAGAAGTAAAAGAGCTAAGGGGGTTATATCTCCCTTCGAGGAGAGACTGGAAAATGAGAGAGAGTTGTAGCTCTCTGCAGGTTGTAGCCTGCGTACCATTACAAAATCATTGTAAAAGAAGTTTCTAATTGAAAGAAGATAGAGACATATTGCAGCGGGTGGTTTTCACCGACATTGGGTTTCCACCTTATATCTGGTGTTCTTTGGTGTGACTATCTATTTTCTTGTTTCATGCTCATTATTATATGCTACTGACATACACGTTAATGATCAATATATAAAGATTAAATTAAGGAAGGCATATTGAAAAGAATTTGATAATATTGATTCACCCCCCCTCTAAGTATTATTTTCAACAATTGGTATCATAGCAGGTCCTTCTGAAGAAGCTTGATCGCTTGAAGGAAGATCTTTCATCATGAGCAACTACGAAAGGGAAGCATAAATCAGGCCACTGGTGTTTCATGAGGCAAACTTCGTATATTGGAAGGTAAGAGTTACTGCATATCTTAAATCTCTTGGTACTAAAGTCTGGGATATCATAGATACAGGGTATACTTTTCCATCAACAACTCCTACAGATCCGGCTGAGAAGAAGAAATATGAAACAAATGCAAAGGTGGTCAATACTCTATTGGGATGTCTATCGCAATCAGAATTTTTCGAAGTCATGCAGTATAAATCCACAAAGGAAATATGGGACAAGATTGTTCTAATCTATGAAGGAGATGATCAGGTAAAAAGAGCAAAACTACAAACCCTCAGGATTCAGTATGAAAATCTCAGGATGTACAATGATGAGAGTGTGGCTAACTATTTTATTCATGTAGATGAGATTGTTAATTGTATGAAAAATTTGGGTGAAGAAGTAAAAGAGGCTGTTGTGGTTGAAAAAGTTCTAATATCTTTGTCCCCTAGGTTTGAATCTAAAGTTTCTGCAATAGAAGAAAAGGAGAATCTTCAAAACCTTAAAATGTCACAGTTGCATGGGATTCTAACTACTTATGAAATGAGGAAAGGAGGACCATCAGATAGGAGAGAAGTTGCCTTCAAAGCTTCTGGCAAAGGAGATTACTATGAGTCTAGACACATATCAGAAGAAGAAGAAGAATCAAACTTTGTCAAAAATATTCAACAGGGCACTGGACGATTCTGAGGTAAGTTACCATTGAAATGCTTTGCTTGTGGAAGAGTAGGTCACTATGCTGCCAAATGTCTTCACAAGAATAAGATTGACAAGGGGAAAGTACCTGTTAGATGGAACACGAAACAAAATGCAAATAAGAAGAGCTATTACACTCATGAAGATAGTGACGTTCTCTCAAATAGAGATGAAGATGAACGAGGTAATCACTATAAACTTCTAATGGCTTTTGAAGATGATGATTACATGGATGTTATAGATATAGCTGGCTTTTATGAAGATATTTATAGACTCAAAAGATGTTTAGAAGAAAATAATATGACCATTGATACTCTGCAATTTCAACTTGATGAAAAAGAAAAATCTCTTGAGAAGATAGAATGTGAAATTGTTGGTCTTAGGAAAGAAATTGAGAGAACAAAGGCCCTTAATCTTAAATTTGTTAAAGGATCTGAAACTATGGATGAGATTATCAGTGTACAACGTTCCCCTCTAATCAAGATAGGTCTAGGGTATAATGCAGAAGCATCTCAAGCTTCCACCTCCCAAAGTTATCTTGATGCAGCAAGAAGTAGTGAGCAAAGGCCTAATAGAAATCATCAGGTAAATCAGGGATAGTCTTCCTCAAGGATGAACAAAGACTATCAAGAAAATCAGGGGCATGCTACCTTAAGGAAAAACAGAAGCTACAACTAGCCACAGGTAAAATCTTCCCAATTCTCTTCAAGAATGGATGGCGGTAGAAACTACAATTGGTTAGATGATAGTCGCAGGAATTTCTTCAATGGCCAATGTTTCTCTTGCCATAAATTTGGTCACAAAGTAGCCCAATGTGTTGCCTATAAGACAATCATGAATAAAGAAGATCAAAAATAGAGAAGTATGCCTGAAATCATGAAGACGACCTATAACAACTTTTCCACCCTTGAAAGTGAAATTGAATGTTCTATTTGTAATAATTTTGGTCATGAAGATTCTGAATGCAGGAGCAGGTTTTGGAAATAAACTCAGAAGGAACAAACCTCAAGTGCCAAAACATGGAGAATAAAGGAACCGCAACCAGAAAGATGTGGTATAGCTTTATATGCAGAAGGAAAGGAAAATCAATAGTACATCGACAACGGATGTTCGAAGCATATGACAGGTGATAAAGAAAAACTTGAATCATATATTGCTTTAGAAAAGAGAAAGAAAGTTTCTTTTGGAAATGACACCCGTGCAGCGATAAAAGGAAAAGGCATTTCTCAGTTGAAAGAAAAGGTCAAAGTTGGAAACGTTTTATATGTTGGTGGCTTGAAGCATAATCTATTGAGTGTCAGTTAGATTTGTGATAATGGAACTGAGGTGATATTTCGATCAGATGGGTGTAGTGTTTGTGATCTTGATATAGGAGAAACTGTTATCAAAGGCAAAAGAACTCCAAATAATCTATACATATTTGAAGAAGGAGAACAACAATGATATTTGAGCAAGAATGATGAACACTGGTTATGGCACCGTAGGTTGGGGCATCTAAGCTTTTCACAAACAAGGAAAGCATGCAAATACCAGTTAGTTCGTGGTCTTCGAGACATCAAAATTCCAGACAACACCATATGCAAATCATGTCAGTTTGGGAAGAAAACCATAACTAACTTCCGTGAGAAGTAAGGATCAGCCAGTAGGCCTCTTGAGCTAGTTCATACAGATGTATGTGGTCCATTCAGGACAAGGTCACCTCGAAGAGAAGAACACCTTATATTATTCATTGACAATTTATCCAGGATGGTTTGGTTAGGACTTAAGAAGCACAAGGACGAAGCATTCGAAAAATTCAAATCCTTCAAAGCCTTGGTTGAGGATGAATCAGATTACAAAATCAAGTGCCTCAGGTCAGACAGAGGTGGGGAGTTTACCTCAAATGAATTTTTCTATTTCTGTGAAGAACACGGAATAAAAAGGGAATTCTCTACAGCTAGGACTCCTCAGCAAAATGGAGTAGTGGAAAGGATGAACACAATAGTCCAACAAATGGCTTGTGCTATGCTTGATGAATCTGGAACTCCGACAACCTTATGGGGTGTAGCTACATATGCTGCGGTTGTTATTCTCAACAAAACAAATGTCCGAGTGAACAGCACTCAAACTCTGCATGAGCTCTGGTATGGTAAGACTCCTTCGGTAAAGCATTTCAAAATATTTGGGAGCAAATGCTATATTAAGAATATTGATGAACAACTTGGCAAACTTGAACCTAGAGCAGATGAAGGCATTCTTCTTGGTTATTCTCCCTATAGAAAAGCATATAAGTGTTATAATAAAAGAATTGGAAAAATTGTTGACAGCATTGATGTAGTGGTTGATGAAAATGGATACATCCCTAGGAAAGTAAATCATAATGATATCGAAGAGGATGAAGACTATTCTCCAAATCAGACTGATGATGAAGAAGAAACCCATGAAGAAGAAACCCGTGAGGAGCAAGAGGATCAGATAAGGATAGAAGAAAAGACTCCTTCTAGGTATGTTCAAAAGAATCATCCAGAATCACAAATTTTTTTGGGCAAAAGGAGGCTGGCAATACAAACAGAAGAACAATGCCAGAAGATCTACTATTGACATTATCTCCTCCCTGAAACCACAAAATGTAAGAGAATCTGGCCAAAGTGAATGCTGGGTCAAAAGGCAATGGATGAAGAACTTGAGCCAGTATTGAAAAGACACACTTGGGAGTTGGTTCCTAGACCAAAAGATAAGAATGTCATAGGGAAAAAATGGATCTTCAAGAACAAGTTGAATGAAAATGGGGATTTTATTAGAAACAAGGCCACACTTGTTTGTAAGGGTATGCTCAACAAGAAGGAATAGACTTTGAAGAAACCTTTTCTCCTGTTCCTAGACTTGAGGCCATCCGAATGTTCCTTGCTCTCTCAAGCTTTCAAAAGTTAAAAGTTTTCCAAATGGATGTGAAATCAGCCTTTCTGAATGGGACTTAGAAGAAGAAGTGTATATTGAGCAACCAGATGGTTTCATCCTTGGGAATGATCCAAATCTTGTATGCAGATTAAAAAAGGCTCTTTACGGTCTTAAACAAGCTCCAAGGGCTTGGTACTATCGTTTGGACAGATATCTTCATCAACAAGGTTTTTCAAAAGGATCAGCAGATAGTAATCTTTATATAAAAATTGAAAATGACAAATTGCTAATACTTGTTGTGTATGTAGATGATATTATCTTTGGCAGCAATGAAGAAGCTATGAGTCAAAGCTTTGCCTTGGTGATGCAGAAAGAATTCGAAATGTCTTTGATTGGAGAACTGACTTACTTTCTAGGATTGCAAATCCAACAAAATGAAGGCGGGATCTTCTTGTCTCAAACCAAGTATCTCAAACAGATTTTGAAGAAATGTGGCATGGAATATGCAAAACCAGTATGTACACCCATGGTAACAGGATGTAACCTCAGTGAAAATGATGAATCGGCAGCAGTGCATCAACCAACCTACAGATCTATGATTGGAAGTCTACTTTATTTGACAGGTACCCGACCAGACATCATGCATGCAGTGGGAATAGTTGGAAGATTTCAGGCAAATCCAAAGGAAACTCATCTTCA
>APFE031697651.1:0-43451 GCA_000404065.3 Pinus taeda
CATTTGTGAGTGGAAAATATGCTCCCCCTCCTCTGGATATTTGGGCTCATTATTTTGGATCTTGGTGGTGGCAACAGTGGCACTGGGCTCTGCATCAATGATTTTCTTCCCCTTGTCATTCCTCTTGTCAAGTTTTGACTCAGGGTCAGAGCATGCATCTGATTTGAAGCCTTCAACTCGGCCACCAACGACTGCTTGGTTCAACACTCACTTGTGTTATGAGTGAGGCTCTTGTGGAACTCACACCACTTCCATATGTCCTTCTTTGACTTTTTGGTGTTTTTTTTTCTTGCAGCTTTGACATGTTGTCTTGGGTTGCCCTGTCTTGGTTTTGTCCTTGGTTCTATGGTTTGGGGAAGCCTTTCCCTTGCTTCGGATTCGCAAATCCAAAGTCTCGCTTCTTCTATTTAAAGTTCAGTTCGATCTTAACAGCACATCAGTACGTCGTACTAAGGGAGGAGATGTCCACGAACTCCATCTCGTCCTAGATATACCTGTGTAGGCAGCCACGGTATTTGAGTACCAAATGCCACTCAAAATACTAGATACCCAACTTTGTGCGAAGGGTATGAAAATATTGGTAAACTCTGGCATGTCTTGGTCCCCTCCATGCCGCAGCATGGCCCACTTTATGTATCTATCCTCATAGCTTCCGACAAGGTAGTACTACTCCTTTATGACGTCCTTGAATGAATTCCAAGTGGGAGTGGCTGAAAATAGTGAGTGTGTACTTTCATCCTTCTACTCACAATAAGTTTCCCACCAATCCTTGGGGGGGGGCGCGCTTTGAGAAGAGAAAAAATAATCTTTCCTCAACCGGAAATATCATGAGCAAAAAAATATCATTCTAATATATTCAACCATTTAGCTACGATGTTTGCATCTATTTGGCTTTCGAATATGGGGATTTCAAAGCTAACTTGTACCTTAAATGATGTGGCATTTCCAAAGTAGTTGTTATATGTGTCGCCCCTGGCTAGCCGCTGAAGGATCTGAGCAAAGTTGTCCATCATCGCATTCCTTTGTTGCTCGACCGCTTCTTCAAGCAAGATTTTGATAGGATCTCCTGCCCCCTCGTTCTTCTTTTCATCCACCATGGGAGGTCGTCGGGGTTTGCGAGGCTAATCTTGCAAAGCTTCAACCAAATCGAGCCCTAACTCCTTATATCCTCACCTCATTGGGACATGCAAAGAAAAACAGAGAAGGAGTAGACTACTCTGATACCACTTATCTGGATTTAAATAGGAACGCAACAAATTACAGATATAACCATAAATACAAGGATGGAGTCATGATAAATTTTAGGGGTGAATTTTAGCCCAAGGGCGAAATTTAAGGGGTTTTTCATTTTAGAGGGGAATTTTTTTTATAAAACACCCATTCCATATATTTAGCCCACCTTTTATTTAAAAAATAATTCTTTTTTTCATTTTAGCCCAAAAAGAAAGGGGCAGATAAACTATGAAAATACTCATTTGACCCAATTCTCCTGGTTTGCGAGGTTATATTCCATTACAATCCCTTAATTTTTTGCTTTGCAATGTTAAATTCATTCGCAATCACCCAAAGGTTGTATTTGGTCCCAATAAATAAAAATATAAATAAAGTGGAGGTATGGTAAATAAATAAAACTTTTTTTATATTTACTCCAAAGGTATGGTAAATAAATAAAAATATAAATAAATTAGAGGAATGGTAAATAAATAAAACCCCTTTCTATATTTAGTCCATAACCCTCTTTCTATTTAAGAAGGCTCAAAAAGAGGTTTTATTTAAGTCAATCCTATGGGCCAAATACCATATTTATAAAAGAGGTATGGTAAATTAATAAAAATATAAATAAACTAGAGGTATGGTAAATAAATAAAACATCTTTATATTTACTCCATAAGTCACCTTATATTTATGAACACCCAAGGGTTTAAATAAATAAAAATATAAATAAAGTGGAGGTATGGTAAATAAATAAAACCTCTTTTTATATTTAGTCCATAACCCTCTTTATTTAAGAAGACTCAAAAAATAGGTTTTATTTAAGTGAATCCTATGAGCCAAATACCATATTTGTAAAAGAGGTATGGTAAATTAATAAAAATATAAATAAATGAGAGGTATAGCAAATAAATAAAACATTTTTTTATATTTACTCCATAAGTCACCTTATATTTAATGATACTCAAAACATGCATTATATTTAGGTGAAGACTATGGGCCAAATACCATGGGCCAAATTATTATTAATACCATGAAAAAAAACATTATTAACCCTAATATTAGTATTAATAAAATTAAATATAACACATGGTATTGACCCATGGTATTCAGTCGAATGTAACCTATTTAAAGGGGGAATTAAAAGAGCATAGATCAAATATTATGATATGCAAACTAGCATAGAGTGAAAAAATATTTGATCCCTCTCAGGACTTTGTATATCAAGAGTAAAAATGGATCTTGTAATTTAATGTCACTTAACATTTTAACTTGGTTAAAATAAAAATCAATTATTAATTTTATTAATTTTTATAAATTACGAATAATAGTTTTTAAGCTCCAGGTTTACGATAACCCACAATATTAACCCATGGTAATACTATGGTATTCACGTGAGCATAGACTATTTAAAGGGTAAATTCTATTAGCTTAGATCCATATTAATTATGGGTCTACTAAGTGTTAAGAGGGACAAATAGATTTCATCCCTCTAAGAGTGGTAGATGTGAAGTTAAGATGGATATAGGTTGGTTTTTATGATAATGAAGATATTAAATAGACTTACGAATTATATTGTAAAAAACATCTTAAGGTGAATGATTAAATCTACATTTAGTCACTTCACAAAATTTAGTTAAAAATACCAATATCTCCATTAATATTTGTTTTTTCTGTTTAACAAAAAAAAATCAAAACAGTGAAATCTTGTCACTCTTTCCACATCATAGTCACAGAAGAGAGATAGTTGCTGCCCAAATTTCCCACCTGTTGATGCCTCGAAAATCATTGCATCAACATCAGGGGATAACCACCCGGTCCGAACCTTAATACAACTCCTTTTCCGATTGGATGGTGGCTCTGACTGGATATAATGGGACCAGTTTCCCAGTAATGAATAAAATGGGATGGATGAGTGACTGATTTTCTAATAAGTGATAATGAATGGATGACTTAATCTAAAAGCGAAAATAAAAATGATTATTCTATCCCGGGAAGCTTCTATTCTTAAGTGCAACGTTTGATGATCTCTGTTCATCAATAGGCATATAGATGACTCTATTCAATAAACACAGACATTCATTCATATAATAATTGCTTTGTTCAAATAGTTGAACAAAGTAATTAATAAAACATTGTTACACTTATATTTTTATATTACTGGAAAGTATAAAGAATGTTGTTAAAACACATGCATATATTCAATAATAGCAAGCATAATCAAATAACAATTCACATAAAAAGAATGAATTCAGACATAGATAGTAGTACCATATGAGCTGCAAATCATTCCCAACATCAATCGCAATTCGAATTCCTTCTTCCGACTCAGAAATACTTTTAAATAAAGGCAGTAGTGCACATCCACATAAAAGCTTCGTTATCAAAATTTGGAATAATTGGCCCAGTCTTTATAAAAAAATATACCTAAAGCATAGTAGTGAAACTTCAGGTTTAAGTCATATACAAAAACTTATGACCCTTTCTAAATACATGAAGGGGTCTATAAATACTTAATTAAACTAACTAACTACAAAATTAAAATGCTACTAAATTGGTATAACTTGATCTTGAATATCTCCCCCACAGCAATCTGGTAGTCGGCAGCATGATTCATCACTCTGTCTGTTTGCCTTTCGACTTGAGTTGGCATATCGCTAGCATCGGTTCCACTTCTTGAGGGCGGCTGAGACGAGAATTGAGTTGAGCAGAATAGGTGGCATCGTGTATATCGGGAATGATACACCCAATTGCATCTGTTAGGCAATTGAGGGCAGCTCTCTGGCTGTATGGTTTTACTAGGAACAACCAATAGGTGTCCCAAGTTAAAATTTTAATACCTGTGATCAATCTCCCATTCTTTTCCAGCTCTTGATAACATGATTGCTCCAATGTTTTGGTCGATAGTAATTTACCTGGTGTACATAGAGAGATCATATTAGATAAATAGAGAGTATTGTTAATCAATTCAATCAAATTACTTGTGGATAATTTGCATCTAGAAAATGCTCTCTTTGCCTTCATCAATTGGGACTGCCACTCCATGAATAGAATTTCTTTATGGGATTCTAAGATTTTAGGCAAATTCGCTGCCTGTCCCTCACAAATGTCCTGCCAAGTAAGAAAATTTGTTAAGGTCTCATCGGCCTGCTCTAAGTCCTGTCTAGCATCAACTGATTTATCTATTATTGATGTTGTTATGTCACACAGGGGTTCAACTTGAGCAATTTTATGACACAATAATCTTATTTGTGTTACCAGTGCCTTATTAATTTGTAGTGCTTCTGCCTTGAAATCGGCAAGCTGCAGAAGACACTTTAACTTCTCTATTTGACCCGATAATTGAGAAATTTTCTCATCTTTTGTCTTTACCATATGTTCGTTCATTGTCTTCAATTTTGCTAATGCCTCTGATAGTTCTTTCTGCCTTTGAATTGCACTCGAATCTACCTTCTGTTTCTCTTCATGCAACTGCTTGTTCAGTTGATTATGTAATTGTTGCTGCATTGAAAATTGTTGTTCTAATTGTTTTGCTTTCTGTTGTGCCTCCGATAGTTGTGCTTGTAACGAAGCGATTGCCTGGTCTTTTTCTTTTAACAAATTACTCACTTCTGATGCCTTGTCCATGGTGGCCGCCGAATAGGTTCCAGCATATTGGGAAAACTTCGTTAGGTCATCGGAAGGATCGAACGCCTCCTTCCAAACTACGTTGGTTGTCACTATTTGTTCAGGGAACAGGGAAGGTTGATCAATCCTTCTCCTTTTCCGTTGTCGCTTTACTATGGCCCTGTGCTTTGGGCTATAAAAGACATCCAATGGAGGTATATCTCCCACTTGCAAAATGAATTGATCGGAAGGATCCTTGGGAATTATTTCTAAGTCTGTAGTAGGGGGTAGACCGTTGTTTCCTTCACTTGGAAACTCTTTTGTTGTTGTATCCTGTGTATCAGCTGCTTTGGATGTATCAGCATCTCTTAAGCTTTCTAGATTGCTTATGATTGAATCGAATTGATGCCATTCCTGGAGCAATCTCGAGTCAATCTAGGTATCGACATTCACCTCCTTGCTACTCTGCTCCTGTTGCCTTTTCTGTTCCTCATCATGTATTCTCTCTTGTTCTTTCCTCTGCGCTTCCTCTTGTTCTTTCCTTTGTAATTCTTCCTGTTCTTTCCTCTGGAGTTCCTCCTGCTATCTTCTTTGGACTTCTTCAAAAATTTCTGATGTGGTAGGAGGTTCGTTGGTAAGTCGTTGTTCAAGATCACTTGACTGTGTCATCGGGGCAGTGGCTAACAAATCTAGAGGCAGAGTTTGCAACCTCTGCTCTCTAAGTTTGTTAAATTTGACTAACCCGTCGTCGTGATATCTCATTTTAGCTATCGCTTGAACCTGAAATAACAACTCGGCTGAGGAGAATAGGTCATCAAACTCATCTTCTTTATGTTCAAATTTAGTGAGCTTTGCATGTTCTAGTACATTATAGACGACTTTGTTTGGATCAAATCGTCTGTTAGGAAGAGTGGCGAGATTGAGTATATTTATCTTTTTTTCTTCTTTCTCTACATGCTTGTAGTCATGCAAAGTGTAAACATCACACCTTAGAGGAAAAGGTGGCCAGACTTGCTTCTTTGAATTCCTCAGAGTCTTTGTAGCTCCTGCAGATGTAAGTTGATATGCTATCTCTCGAGCCAATAGTTTGTCGAGTATATACAAGGGGACGACATGAGGCCTGGTATGACTACCGAAAACTCTTACATATGTAAATTTTTCTTCTCCGAACCAGGTTCCTAAGGTTTTCAAGTCAATCTCTGCTTGTGGGGAAATCTTAGGAGCAGGTTTGCCAAAAATTGCATAGTAAATGGGTAACATAAATCCATTGTAAACTTGATATAGGTGGTTCTTATAATGGGCTTTCCACAACTTCTGGTGATAGATATGAATGGGCATGGGGTCCTGTGGAGTCCATCTCCACCCCAGCACAGGAAATTCGGAGTTAAAACAGAGAGTATCTAAGATGTAGGCAATAAACTAAAATGGAGGAATAAACCTATCAGTAACGCGGCTTTTGTTTCTGAACTCAATAATAGTTGTTGCTAACTTATCAGATAATATATTCCCCCAATCCATTATTTCGCTATTGCATGTTGCTTCCATTAAATGTGCCCTCTCTATGGAAAAATTTGAAGAGTCATGCAACCCCCAAATCCTACACATCATCGCTCCAGCATAACAATAAGGAGAACACAAGGAATCGACAGAGTACTTACCCGAGGACTCGTGCTTGTGTTTCACTAGGTTCTGTCTCCATTCCCGTATAGGTGCTGATTCAGTTTCATTTCATCTCTGAACTTCTCCAGAAATGTTTTGTTATACTTCTTCTCTGGTTCGGGAAAATGGTACATTTGTCTCAAATCATTGGGCTGAAATGAACCGAATATTCTCGCGTCAATAATGCAAAATGTTCTGTTTGTAATTGGAATTTCCTCAACTGCCCAACTTACCACATCTCTGTATGGAAGAATTTCCTCTCGAGCCACTATCCGATGTAGGTAAGAATCGGCCAAATCCTTTAGGGTAGCCTCGGACTTCCGGTTCGAGCCTGCTGTAGCTTGTACTGATGTTTCCTTAGACTCTTTGGCCTCAACCAAATTATAGATGCTCTACCAAGTAGTATTACTGAGACCAACACATGTGGTGTCTGAGATTAATCCTTTTTTACTTGGTCCCGGATCAGCAGTATGTTGTCCTGTTACTGCGGAAGTTGCAGTTGTTCCAAATTTCTTACAGTTCTTCGCCATCTGGCCTAAATTCGCTACTTAAGAGGAGCTCTGCACAGGAGATAAAATGAACTTAATGCAGAGAATAGGTGGCGCAAACCAAGTATGAAAGAGTTATATCAATCAATAAATAATATAGGATTAACATAAGACTGCCGCAGATACAATCTCTAAAGAGATTTTGGCATAACTGCTCCATTAATTGGTCGTTTAAACCTATTGATCATTTAAATGCTCATCATATCCTTTATTCGCTGAATAGTTCATTTAAGCGTGGCTTTGATTTTTTGGCGGTTGATCGCAAGTGAATCACTATCGGGAAGAGAAAGGCTTTAAATAATAATTTAAGACAATATACCCAGGCCTTATCAATCCTTTTTGAAAGTCGCGCTTAGCTTTATCACAATCGGAGATCGGAGGAATGTTTGAGTAGTTATATTGGTGCCATCGCGAAATCCCCGATCGCCGATGACGATATCGCTAGTTCGCATCGAGAGTTCTTAGAAGAGGGATTTTTGTTGCAAGCATGTTACACTCCCCAATCGCTGATAGCGATATCGTATCGGAGCAAAGAGAGGGGCCTTTTGTTATGATTGCTTACCTTCCTAATATCCGATAGTTATTCGCGCTTGTCGCATCGGGGAAAACCAATGGGTCTTTTGTTATGCATCCTTTGTTATTGTGGTATGTGATCTTGCGATCGCTTTATCGCAATAATAAATAATTATTTGTTTTTTATTATAAGACCAATTATATGTTGACTCAAAAGGTTTTATAATGTTTTGTTTCCTTCCGGACCTGTTAGAGGCGGTCCTTACATCCCTCCGTTAGAGATTAGTTCTCTTTTTGCATATCATTCTTAGGTGTCTCACTCGTTCCACTTCGTTGCATTTCGCTAGGGGCATGCCACTGATTTACGAGAGGGTATGGTCATCTTGTCTTTCTTCATGCTTGTACCTGCAGAGCAAATTAAAATTCCTTAAAAATCACTGAAAATTCAAGTCACTTCATTACGGTCATAGATGATTAGTTTCGTCAGATAGAGTCTTTAGTCCTAGGGTCTAGGGTTTCAAGTCTTTGGAGACATGTGATAAAAGCTCGCAGGTCAAGAGGATGGTTTCAAAAGCTTTCTATTTTATATTTTTATTCCCAAAAACATTTGAAGACATTTTTTAGTTCAAAACTCTGTTTTGAATTGGAAACTGTCAAATCTAATTTTTGTAATATTGATGTATTTGTTTCACCATAAGAAAATTTCACAGCAAGCCTCTGATGTTTGCCAAAAGCCAAATGCCAAAATCTCTGCAAAAAATCAAGACATTTCATTAGTCCAAGTTTCAAAAAGCTAAAAGAAAATCATTGTATTAAATGAGCCAATGTCAAAGTGTCAAACATTATAAGAGTGGGTCATGGAGTAAAATTAAAATCAAATATGATGTGATGAGATATTTTCTTCACATAGAAAATATGGTAAACAATTTCATTTGCACCAAATCTCAAGGCAGAAGTTAAGTTTGAGCTATCGAAGGTCGAAGATACAATTTTCATAGCCCTGGATTGTATTGAAGGTGCGCGCAACCCATACAAAGTGTGCGCTACGCATTGGGGGTGCGCTACGCGTATAGCCTCCCCTGTGTTTGCAAACATACAAGGGCGCTATGCGTATGGTGCGCGCTATGTGTTGGGCCAACACGCTGCACACACAGTCACAGACCCAAAAATTGTTGTTTCTTCATCCAATTTCGCGCCAAATCGCCTCCAACTATTTGCAAGTAGGTTTTTACCTTTGCTCAGTGAATTTTGGATATCTTCATGGTGTTTTGAATGTGGAGAAACAATTGTTTAAGATGAAGAAATGAAACCCTATGTTTTTTTTTCCAAATTCACTTCTTAGGGTGTTGAATCAAATGTAAGGGACTGTCTGGGGGTTTTTTCAAACATTGCAATTGACCAATGCCTATGTCATTTTTTTTTATGGTGCTCATGCTCACTATTAACCTCCGCCCAATGCTCTTTCATGTCCATTACATCTCTGTTGTCTTTGTCACAGCCATTGCCATTTTTACACCATTGTTCCATGTAAACTAAGTTGACTATCTCATTATGGCTCTTTTATGAAGCTTTGGTACATAGGAAACAAGCAACATATTTGGATTTTGCAGCTTATATTGAAACTTTTGATTCCACTACACCTATATATTGTCGAAATCTTGTTTTTTTTTTTAAGTCATGTCAGAGACAGATTCAATTTATGAGCAGGAGTATGATAGTGATTCCACAACTGAGGGTAATGTGCCACGGAGGTCTCACAAAGGTGGCAAAGGTGGCAAGCATCTCAGGGAAGAGCCTACTTCTTTGGCTCAATTGCAGGCTTGCACGCTTGCAATGGATTGTTTTCAGCGTCAATCATGTTTCCAATACTGTGAGATGATCTCACAAACCCAACATCATCGTGAACTAGCCCGTCTTTCCGTTCTACATTTACATGATGGTCATGTAAACCTCGCCGGAGTAAATTTCATTTTGTCACCAGAGATTATTGCTTAGGCCACCGGGATACCAAATATAGGAGAGAAATGGAACAAACGTCAGTAGTTAAATAAATTCTACTATGAGCCATACATCAAACCTGGGTATACGAGACACTTGAAAAGGGTTTTTCCTTTCAGATTCCTGAGAGATGAGTATGCACCATTGATGAAACTCATCATTCGGTATTTCAGTTGTGAGGGCAGATTCTCACATCTCTATGTGTACCATGTTCGTTTGTTGATGCATTTCACAAGGGTACGTATGATGAACGTTCTGCACTTCATGTATCACAATATAGATAGGATGATGATTTTTGTACAGAAGAAGACCCCAGCAGAACAGCATAGAAGTATATATCATTACGCACTGATCAAGATCGTAGTGCTACATCAGTTGACATAGCAGGGCATTACTTGGGAGGATTTTATCTCCCGTGACTTCTTCACAGCGCCACAGCCGCTTCCTGAAGTAGTTCATGATGAGGGAGAGCCTTCACACCAGCCTGACACTCTTGAGATTGAGCATATAAGTGCTCCATTGTATGTGACATACCAGTGAGGCCATAGGGCCTTATTTGCAGCTACACGACGAGTACTATCTCCACCCGGGGTGGAAGGGGTCTCGTTGATTCCATCAGCGGAGCGAGTATTATCTCCACATGGTGTGGAAGGGGTCTCGCCTCCTTCTTCAGCACAGGTACAGATCCAGGACAAAGGCAAGAGGCCTATGCATGCTGAGGGCCCTTCAGGAGGCCGAGACACTAATTTTACGATCATTGATGTTGATGCGAGCTCTCCTAGCTTGGAGCTGAAAGAAATCATCCAGGAGAAAAAGGCTGAGAATGACTCATTGAGGAAAAAATTATAGATGGCTAAGTGGGTGATAAACTACCTGGAGCAGCACAACAAACAGTTAGAGGATGAGCATACACTTTATGAGCTACGACGAATCCGTGAGGATCGAGAATTAGCCCGAAAGAGACCTGGTGATATGACACCAGCTGATCGAGAGTCTATGCTCATACATGTTAACACTCATATGGAGAAATTGTTGGCAAAGGCCAATAGAGACAAAGACATGCTTCGTCACATGAAAGTTCATTATTGGGCTTGCATGCACATTTGCAAGGCAAAAATGAAGATTTTGAAGAGGAGGTTGAGCAAAGCACTAAAATGACGGAAAAGGCCCGATTCACTCCAAATTTTGGCCGAGGATTTGTTGGCTAAGCATAATACATGATGGAGGATCTTCGATCCGAATTTGAGCAAATTCGGAGAAATTTTTGTCATTTTGAAAAATTTTGGTCTAAAAACAGGTTTTTCAGCTATATGGGTAGCGCGTCAACGCGCTCGCTTTTGATTGGGACACTTGCTGAAGAAAAACTTTATATTTTTGGGTTTTTCATGGTGATTTATTCATGCTCAAGTATTTCTGAAGCATTTCATCAAGTTCTAGATGATCAAAAGGCCCAAAAACACCATGAAAATCAGCTTGCTGCCACCTTTTGCACCAGCAGGAAGTACCTCCAGGAGAATGAAATTTTGAAGGGGCCAATGAGCTCCAAATTAAGAAATTCAACTTGGGCAGGATAGAAGACATCTAGGGATTTCCAACCAGCTATTGTGAGCTTGATTTTTATGTCGGGAAGTGCCCCAAAAACAGGCAGAAAGGCGCACTACGCACATGGCCCAAGCGCGCTACGCATATAGATTGTTTATCAAATTTTCACCTTCCAGCTCATAAATTCAGCCAGTTTTCACCAGTTTCACCCTCTGATGTAGTATATGATTTATCTTGATGTAATTTGATGCATATGATGTAACTTTGACACTTTTTTACCTACTCTAGATGATTCATTCACAAAATAGCAAAAATTAATGTAATGAATCAGTTTCCTTTCTTTTAGAGGCTAGTTGTTTGGATGCCTAGTTTTTAGCTCTATGTTTGGAATTAGTTCAAACTACTCCTAGAAAGATGAATTCGATCCCTAGAGGTGTGGGAAGGGGTTAAGAGGTCTATATAATGTAATTTTTCAGACATTCTACAGGTTGGACTCTTGGGAAAGATTTTGGCACACTATTGTACATATTTTTCATATTTTGGCTAAGGAAAGATCAGAGGTTTTGCAGCACCTGTTGGGATTCTTGTGGCTTTCAGTTCTTGATGGTGTTTTCTCTCAGTTTGTTGTAAGTTCTTTCATGTTTAATGTATGCCATTCCCTTCTTATGCTTATGAAATTAAATGAATGAGTAAATGAGGTTGAATCCATTGATTTCAATGCTCTGCCTTTGAATTTGTTTAATTTTACATGTTTTCGCCTGTTTGGAGAGGATCCATGTTATCCCTTGCTCTCTTCAGCTCCTTTTCATTCTGATCCATCCATACACTTAAATCAAAAAGCATTAAGACTGCTGCCTACCTCGCCCCAACTCGAATTCTGCAAATATCTGGCCTTATCCCCGGACCCAAAAAAAAAAATTCCATTTCTCCAACAAAACCCAAAAATCAAAATCAAATTTTCATATCTATTTACTAGCGTAAAATCAGTTCCCATTTTAAAGTCATCTCACACCCTATTTCTTATTTTATCGAGATCGCCTGGAGAGAACCCTCTCCTGTCCTCGTAGGGCTAGCTACGAGGCTGAGTGTGGTTTGATGTAGCCTTGAGTTTTACCTTATTTTAGCCTAAGGTAGATTTGAGCGCTAACAGGACCTTTTGAGGAATGATAAGTTGATACCAATTTAATCTAAAAGGGACCCATTTCATATTATAATTTTGAAGGTAAAATTTTATGAAATGGGGGGTTGTTGTGTAGCACAACAATTGGCGATTCGCTGGGAGAAACAGTTATCTCTGAGAAATATTGAAATACTTAGACTTTCTTTATATAGAAATCTTATCAAAAAGGAAAATTATAATATAACTAAGTATACATACATTCTGAATATAATAAAAGTTATTTTTGCTAATTTCTTCTCTTGTTAAAATTAAATACATTCTAAGTTTTAAATTGGCCTCTATTGGTTGATAATGATAAAACAAAAACCTTTCCAACTTAGCCTTTTTGATTGACTCCTTTGTCATAGGTAGAGCCTCTACTGCCAACAAACATTCATAGTTTCAACAGGGATACCTTTTAACCATTTGACTGTCCATTATCCCACCCATCTCAGAGTATGATTAAAAGAATGAATTCAAAATATGCTTTCATATTTTGTATTTCTTTTTCTTTTCTATTATTTTGTAAGATAAAAAGCCATTGTCCTAGTTTGGTGGCCAGTTGTTTGACAATTCCATTCACTGGTTGTAATCTAACCGAACAAGCTAGCTCGTGATGAGACCCCTTGTCTTATGATTATAAGCCATTACCC
The DNA here is from genome assembly GCA_000404065.3 of Pinus taeda. NCBI lineage: Eukaryota > Viridiplantae > Streptophyta > Pinopsida > Pinales > Pinaceae > Pinus > Pinus taeda. The sequence goes on from APFE031697651.1 coordinate 12,891, forward strand.
CATTTTGGTATGCAATGTTGGTAATGTCGGTTAAACTATTTCCCAATGATCATGGTAAACAGGCTTGTAATAAGACCCCTTATCTTTTATATCAAATATTTTAGAATTACACTTTGAGTAATCATAAACTTGGATGAATGGGATGGACAATTTTCTCCTTAAGAGAGAATGGATGACTGGATAAGAGTTGAAGATGCTAAGATTGAATTAGTTTCTATTTTGATATTGATAGCCTTTTTGTAGCCAGTTTGAAAACATTAAAATGATTTACAGTACTTCTAAATCTTGATAAGATTTCACAAAAATGAAATGGGGTTTCAGAATGTGAATATACCTAATTTCCTAGAAATTGTCCCTTTTGTTTAAGGCTTCTATTTTAAAAGTAAATATCAAAACTACTTCTTTTGAGCAACTTTTCAATATAGCAAAGGCCAATGGAAGATATCTTACAACTTTATTTCCTAATGGTCCTAAAAACTACAAATTCTACTGAAATGAAAAAGGAGAAGGGGTTACCTCCTCAATTGAAGAATTTCTTTAAGATGAGGCCATTAACAGGGAGAGAATCCCTCTTTCTTGATAGATCTTGTAATATGAACATCGAATGGCCTATCTTCTCGTTGATCTGAAATGGTCCAAGCCACATATTCTGGAACTTGGTGTATTTACCTTTATCCTCATGGGCTTTGTCCCATTTCAGAACTAGATCACCAACCTACAACTGTTTTGAATTGCATGAAGTTGAATCAAAAGATGATTTGATAATTTTCTGATGTTTTGCGTGAGTAATTTTGGCCTTTTCTCTTTCTTCTTCTAATTTTAAGATTTGATCATGTCTAAGTTGAATAGAAGAAGAGGGGCTTTCTTCAATAAACTGAACTAGGGCTAGAGAAGGAAGCACTATATTGGTTGGTAGCACTGCTTCTTTCCCATATAAAAGGTTGAATGGAGAAGTACCTATGGAAGCCTTCTATGTTATTCTATCAGCCCATAGTGAGAATATTAAAGATTTGTGCCAGTTTTTATGATTTTGTTCAATAGTTCGCTTAATAATTTTGACTAGATGTTTATTGGTAGACTCTGCTAAACCATTACCCTGGGGATAGTAATTTGCATAATATTTCAATTTAAATCCTCTTTTAATAGCGAACTCAAACATAGTATTTCCAGAGAAATAAGATGCATTATCGAAAACAAGAGCATTTGGGACACCAAACCTGGTAATGATGAATTAATCTATAAACTCTATAATTCCTTCAGAGTTTGTTGTGTTTAAAGGAATTGCTTCAACCCACTTAGTAAAGTAATCATTAGTAGTAAGGATATACTTATGTTGTTTGGAGGACTATGGAGTTATTTCCCCAATGATATCCAATCCCCATTGCTCGAAAGGTTGATCAATGTTGACTGGTTGCAAAGGGAAAGATGGTTTTCTTTGTCTTCCACTGGAGATTTGACAACTTCGGCATTTCCTTACATATTCGTGAGTATCTCTGAATAGGGTGGGCCAATAATATCCAGCATGAATGATTTTGTGGGCTGTTGTGTCAGCTCCAAAATGTCCTCTTGCTAGCCCATCATGTAGCTCTTGCAAAACCTTTTGTGCTTTAGGTTCTTTTAGGTATATTAATAAAATTGAATCATAATTTTGCCTAAAAAGTGCATCATCAATGATTATGAATTTTTTTCTTTTAATCTAATGGCCCGTTTGTTTTTATAAGAAAGATTAGGAGGTGCATATCCATTTTTCAAATAAAATATCAAGTCTGCATATTGAGATTCAGAATCAATGATACTTATTTGGTTGATTTCTTCAATATGTTTTGTATCACCTTATTCTTGAATGTTGGATGATCCTGCTAATAACCTGCAAAAACCTTGGCCCCTAACAATCTTTGCTGGCTTGATTTCCAAGTCATATTCTTGAAGTGTTGTAACCCAATTTTCCCTTTTTTCACCTAATTCCCTTTGGATTAGTAATTGCCTTACTGCAGAAAAAGGAACTATAACTTTTGTATGGGCTTTTAAAAGGAAGGGTCTGTAATGTTTGACAGCTTTATACACAGCAAAGGCTTGTTTTTCAACTTCATAATAATTTAGTTCAACACCCTGCAGATTTGAACTATAAAATGAAATCGGTGCTTCCAAGTTGTGATCATTAATCTGAGTGAGTACTGTTGCATAAGATGAATTAGATGCGATAGTATACAATATGAAATGATTAGAAAATTAGGAGTGTTTAAAGCGGGGCATTAATTATTGATTGTTTGATTGAATCAAATGCTTCCTTTTCTGCAGATCCCCATATAAACACTGAATTTTTCTTAATCATAGTTTTCAATGGTAAAATGATGTGGGAAAAATCGGGAACAAATCTTTTGACAATGTTAATTTGACCTAAAAATGACTGCATGGATTTTTGTTATGAGGAAATGGAATTTCAGAAATCTCTTTAATCCTATCAGGATCCATATAAATACCATCTTTGGAAATGATAAATCCCAAGAGCTTTCCTTGATTAAGAGCAAAGAAGGATTTTTTGGGATTGAGTGAAATACCATACCTTCTGTAGCATTCAAAGATTTGATTCAAATCATGTAAATGATTAGATCTCTTCTTGGAAAACACAGTAATGTCATCTAAATAGACAACTAATGTTTTGTTGATCAATCCTTTGAAGGCTATATCCATTGCTCTTTGTAATGTAGCTCCTCCGTTAATAAGTCCGAAAGGCATTTTCTGATAAGCGTAAGTTCCCCATTTTGTTCTAAAGGTAGTTTTGAGTCTGTCATCAGGATGGACCAAAATTTGGTTATATCCTGAAAAACCATCTAAAAAGGATATTAGCTCAGAACCTGCTACTGAATGGAGTATCTGCTCCATGGTAGGTAATGGGAAATTATCTTTTTGGCTTGCCTTATTCAGATTTCTGAAATCTATACAAATCCTGAAGTCGCCATTTTTCTTCCTAACATGCACCATATTGGAAACCCAGTTTGAGTGCCGAATAGGAAAAATAATCTTATCTTTCAAGAGTTTATTGAGTTATGATTTTATTTGACTCTCTAAGTTCAGATGTATTTTCCTCAACTTTTGTTGAACTAGTTTTTGTTCAGAAAGCATTGGGTATGCTGGATGATTGATGTATCGTATGTTTTTAAATCATCATATTTGAAGACATGTTTATTTTTTCTTAATAATCTAATGAATGCTATTCTTTCTTCAACAGAAATTCCTAATCCCAAATTGATGTTTTGAGGGTTCTGCTCAGTACCAAGGTTTATCAATTCAAATCTTAAGGTGGAACTTTGGAGCTTTGAATTGGTTACCTGTTTAAACATGTCTTTAATATCGTAGAGATCCTCAAGTTTAACCATAGGTTTTGGTATTGAGTTTTCCTTGTGCTTTTCTTTCATCTGAAGTCATGATCGCTTTCATCAATGATCTGATCATCGTAGGACTTTTCGGAAGTCAAGAAATGTAACATGTCTTCATCGTGATTGAACACTTGCCAATTGGTGACATTGTCAGGAATCGATGGTCTAAAAATTAACTCTACTGAAAATCTATCTGGGCTATAATCTTTGGAAGGTAGGAGTTTAGAAGCAACATTGGCTAGCAAGTCAGTTGCTGCATTCTGGGATCTGGGAATAAGTGAAATATTGAATGCTAAAAAATGGGATATAAGTTCCTGGACCAAAGACTGATAGTGCTTGAGGTGACTAGAAAGATAGTGAATTGTATTTCTAACTTGTTTTATGACAATCTCTGAATCACCAAACACTTTCAAATATTGAAATTTCAGGCCAATAGCTTTATATATTCCTTGAACTAAGGCCTCATACTCAGCCGTGTTATTTATGCATTCGAATTCCAACCTACAAGACAACATCGTTTTTTCTCCCTCAGGGCTAACTAAAATACACCCTGCTCCTGATCCTTCACTGGATTTGGATCCATCAAAGTATAAAGACCAAAATAAAGAATTATCAACAATTTTATTTACAGTGTTCTCAGCAACATTAACACATCTTGATCTATCGGTTTGTGAAAAATTTTCGATTTGGGATGTGAAATTGTTTACTGAGAAAGGAGATGGTTGGGCAGTATAATTGCCAAAGAATGATTCAGAAGAGTAATTCTCCAAAATATTATTGTTAAATTCTATTGGTTGATTCTCCTGTTCAAATTCTGTGACAGTATGGGTCATATGTTTCTCCCAATTGATTTTTATTTGATTTGGCTTTCCCTTGTAGGGTAGCTACATATGGGACCAATCGGTAGAAATATACCCATGGAGCTTCTCAGAACAATCCCTACTTAATATTAAACCATAAAACTCAGGTATATCAGAGATTAAGATATCAATTCTTTGAACTACTCGTGGATCATCTGATAACCTCATAGTCACAGAGTTGATTTCCCCTAAGACCTGGACCTTGGTTCTATCCAACTGCACAATATGGATTGAAGAATTTTGGGGCTCAAAGTTCAGTTTGGAACAAACTGAAGCTGGCATTATATTAGAGGATGCCTCTGAGTCAATCAAACAATTGTGTAGATTTCGATTATAGATCTCGTAGGTTAAGAGGAAAGGGGGAGTATAGGAATTTGATCTGTCTCCAATTAGAATCGTATCAGTAGCTTCAACTTCGCCAGAGGGTGGTTGTCCTGAATCATTTGCAGCTTTAGCACTAGGAAGAGGTGAAGAAGGAACTGCATTTAGTTCCTTAAGAAGTAATTTTTGTTGATGTTTTAATTTGCTAAGTTCAAACATGGTGATGTTTGCCTTAGTCTTCTTCATATCATCAACAATATTGTAATCCATTGAATCCAATACTAACAAAGTTGTAGATGTTGAAGGTATATTTGAGGATGATGGTTGGTTTTGAGGTACTATTGCAGCTGGCTTCTTTGTGGGTACCTTTTCCTTTGTAGTAGTAGTACCTGCACTCCTTTTCTTTGAACTTGCCTGGACAGGTTCAGGGGCACCTTTACTCCTAGTAGTCACAGGAAAAGCTTCTTGTTCATTTTTTGTATCAAAGTTAAGTAATATGAAGTCCCACATTCCATGGCATTCAACAAATTCCTCTTCTTTGAATTCATTGGATGGTGAAATTGTTTCGTCTTCTTCTCCCTCTTCAGGATCTGAATCTGCATTAGATATAACATTTGGTGGTTTTGACCCAGGTTTCTTAAAATTTCTATATGGTTTCTTTGTTGAAGTTTCTGCTACTTGCTTTTTAATTTCAACCATTTCATTTGACATCGTTTTCAGAACCTTTTGTAGACCCTCCATATCATATGGATCTTTAGGGGTTTTCTTCTTTGAATCATCCTTAAAAGAAATTCTTTTGGACTTCCTATCTCCGAGAGAATCTTTCTTTTCCAAAGCGATAATGCATTTTTCCACAGCAAGTGCTTCTTTCATGTTTTCGGCTAAAGTTGGTTTCCCAGCCCTATCTACAAAAATGGCTATATTTGAAGGTAGGGCTATGATATACCACTCACTTCTGATTTGCTCACTTTGCTTGGAATCGGTAGGGATTTTATTTAAGAGCTTATTGAATCGGGAATTAAACTCCTTGAAAGGTTCTCTAGATTCAATCCTTAGATTTGAAAGATCATTAATCAGTGTCACCAAGGATCTATCATCGCCATATTTGGTAAGAAACTGCTCCTGAAAGATATTCCAGCTGGTAATGGATCCAGAGGGTAAGGAAAAATACCAAGACCCAGCTGATCCTTGTAAAGTGTAGGGGAAAAGCCTAACTACAACATCTTCTTCTGTTACTCCTTTTAGATTAACTGACAACATAAAATTGTTAATGTGTTCCTCATCCAATGTTCCAGCATCTGGATTAAATTTTGGTAACCACTTCTCAGGATAATCAAGTAATGGATGTAATGGTGCAGGCATAGTGACCGCACCAAAACTGTTCCATGGATTCTGAGCCATCTTGGAAGTAACAACGATTTCCGATGGAGTTCCAGGTGTTTGGGGAGGAGTTGGTATTGAAGATTGAATAGATTGTGATGTTGAAGTTGGTGATCCCTGTTGAACAATGATATGTAATGGGGAAGTGGATGTTTGACTTCACACTGGAGAGGATGAGATGGAAGATGATGGAGAAAAGGTCTCACTATCAGATCCTTCAGTGTTCTTTTTAGCCTTTTTCCTTTTCGGTAAAGGCAACTCAACAGGTTCAATGCCGAGTTTTTCGCTTTGAAGTTTGGTGAGAGGGTGAGGTAGATGGAATTGCGAAGTCTCACTGCCTTGAGATACTTCATATTTTTGAGGTGATATGGAAAATCCTTGAAGTTTCTGGATGAGAGACTGAACTTCAGGGGACTCGAGACTTAATCGTTCTGAAGTATGATGGGGTTGAGCAGTGGTATTTGATCCCTCTTCTTCTTGTTTGGACACTGGTGTTTCAGAATGCAAACGGGAGATCCGAGGTGAGGTGGAGGGAGATTTTCTCTGAGAATGGTCTATATATTTTGATTTACTCGCCATTCATACTTGATGGCCCTCCTCTAGCACCAAAAATGTTTATGCCTTGAAAATCGTTGCATCAACATCGGGGGATAACCACCCGATCCAGACCTTAATACAGCTCCTTTTCCATTTGGGATGGTGGCTCCGACTGGATATATGGCACCAGTTTCCCAGTAATGAATAAAAAGGGATGGATGAGTGATTGGTTTTCTAATAAGTGATAATGAATGGATGACTTAATCTAAAAGAAAAAATACAAATGACAATTCTATCCCGGGAAGCTTCTATTCTTAAGTGCAACGTTTGATGATCTCGGATCATCAATAGGCATATAGATGACTTTATTAAATAAACACAGACATTCATTCATATAATAATTGCTTTGTTCAAATAGTTGAACAAAGTAATTAATAAAACATTGTTACACTTATCTTTTTATATTACTGATACATGTATGATTAGAAGGAAAAGCACGCTGTAAACATCCAATAGTGGAAAGTATAAAGAATGTTGTTAAAACACATGCATATATTCAATAATAGCAAGAATGATCAAATAACAATTCACATAAAAAGAATGAATTCAGACATAGATAGTAGTATCATATGAGCTGCAAATCATTCCCAACATCAATCGCAATTCGAATTCCTTCTTCCGACTCAGAAATACTTTTAAATAAAGGCAGTAGTGCACATCCACATAAAAGCTTCGTTATCAAAATTGGAATATTTGGTCTAGTCTTTATAAAAAAATATACTTGAAGTACAGTGGTGCAACTTCAGGTTTAGGTCATATACAAAAACTTATGACTCTTTCTAAATACATGAAAGGGTCTATAAATACTTAATTAAACTAACTAACTACAAAATTAAAATGCTACTAAATTGGTATAACTTGATCTTGAATATCTCCCCCACAGCAATCTGGTAGTCGACAGCATGATTCATCACTATGACTGTTTGCCTTTTGACATGAGTTGGCATATCGCTAGCATCGGTTCCACTTCTTGAGGGCGGCTAAGACGAGAATTGAGTTGAGCAGAATAGGTGGCATCGTGTATATTGGGAATGATACACACGATTGCATCTGTTAGGCACTTGAGGGCGGCTCTTTGGCTGTATGGTTTTACTAGGAACAACCAATAGGTGTCCCAAGTTAAACTTTTAACACCTGTGATCAATCTCCCATTCTTTTCCAACTCTTGATAACATGATTGCTCCAATGTTTTGGCTGATAGTAATTTACCTGGTGTACATTGAGAGATCATATTAGATAAATAGAGAGTATTGTTAATCAATTCAATCAAATTACTTGTGGATAATTTGCATCTAGAAACTGCTCTCTCTGCCTTCATCAATTGGGACTGCCAGTCCATGAATAGAATTTCTTTATGGGATTCTAAGATTTTAGGAAAATTCGCTGCCTGTCCCTCACTAGTGTCCTACCAAGTAAGAAAATTTGTTAAGGTCTCATCGGCTTGCTCTAAGTCCTGTCTAGCATCCGCTGATTTATCTATTATTGATGCTGTTATGTCACACAGGGGTTCAACTTGAGCAATTTTATGACACAATAATCTTATTTGTGTTACCAATGCCTTATTAATCTGTAGTGCTTCTGCCCTGAAATCGGCAAGCTACGGAAGACTCTTGAACTTCTCTATTTGACCCGATAATTGAGAAATTTGCTCATCTTTTGTCTTTACCATCTGTTCATTCATTGTCTTCAATTTTTCTAATGCCTTCGATAATTCTTTCTGCCTTTGAATCGCGCTTGAATCTACCCTTTGTTTCTCTTCATGTAACTGCTTGTTTAGTTGATTATTTAACTGTTGCTGCGTTGACAATTGCTTTTCTAATTGTTCTACTTTCTGTTGTGCCTCCGATAGCTGTGCTTGTAACGAAGCGATTGCCTGGTCTTTTTCTTTTAACAAATTACTCACTTCCGATGCCTTGTCCATGGTGGCTGTCGAATAGGCTCCAACATATTGGGATAACTTTGTTAGGTCATCGGAAGGATCGAACTCCTCCTTCCAAACTACGTTGGCTGTCATTGTTTGTTCAGCGAACAGGGAAGGTTGATCAATCCTTCTCCTTTTCCGCTGTCGCTTTACTACGGTCCTGTGCTTTGGGCTATAAAAGACATCCAATGGAGGTATATCCTCCACTTGCAAAATGATTTGATCTGAAGGATCCTTAGGAATATTTCTAAGTCTGTAGTAGGGGGTAGACTGCTGGTTCCTTCCCTTGGAACCTCTTTTGATGCTGTATCCTATGTATCAGCCGCTTTGGACGTATCGATGTCTCTTGAGCTTTCTAGATTGCTTATGATTGAATCGAATTGCTGCCATTCCTGGAGCAATCTCAGGTCAATCTGGGTATTGAAATTCACATCCTTGCTGCTCTGCTCCTGCAGTCTTTTCTGTTCCTGCTCATGTATTCTCTCTTGTTCTTTCCTTTGTGCTTCCTCTTGTTCTTTCCTCTGTACTTCTTCCTATTCTTTCCTCTGGAGTTCCTCTTGCTCTATTCTTTGGACTTGTTCAAAAATATCTGATGTAGCAGGAGGTTCGTTGGTAAGTCGCTGTTCAGGCTCGCTTGACTGTGTCATCGGGGTAGTGGCTAACAAATCTAGAGGCAAATTTTGCAACCTCTACTCTCTAAGTTTGTTAAATTCGACTAACCCATCGTCATGATATCTCATTTTAACTATCGCTTGAACTTGAAACAACGACTCGGTCGAGGAGAACAGGTCATCAAACTCATCTTCTTTATGTTCAAATTTAGTGAGTTTTGCCTGTTCTAGTACATTATAGACGACTTTGTTTGGATCAAATCGTCCATTAGGAAGAGTGGCGAGATTCAATATATTTATCTTTTCTGCTTCTTTCTCTGCATGCTTGTAGTCATGCAGAGTGTAAACGCCACACCTTAGAGGAAAAGGAGGCTAGACTTGCTTCTTTGAATTCCTCAGTCTTTGTAGCTCCTGCGGATGTAAGCTGATATGCTATCTCTCGAGCCAATAGTTTGTCGGGTATATACAAGGGGAGGACACGAGGCCTAGCATGATTGCCGAAAACTCTTACGTATGTAAATTTTTCTTCTCTGAACCAGGTTCCTAAGGCTGTCAAGTCAATCTCTGCTTGTGAGGAAATCTTAGGAGCAGGTTTGTTAAAAATTGCACAGTAAATGGGTAACATAAATCTATTGCAAACTTGATATAGGTGGTGTTTATAATGGGCTTTCCACAACTTCTGGTGATAGATATGAATGGGCATGGGGTCCTGTGGAGTCCATCTCCACCCCAGCACCAGAAATTCAGAGTTAAAACAGAGAGTATCTAAGATGTAGGCACTAAAGTAAAATGGAGGAATAAACCTATCAGTAACGCGGGTTTTGTTTCTGAACTCAAGAATAGCTGTTGCTAACTTATCAGATAATATATTCCCCCAATCCATTATTTCGCTATTGCATGCTGCTTCCATTAAAGGTACCATCTCTATGGAGAATTTTGAGGAATCATGCAACCCCCAAATCCTACACATCATTGCTCCAGCATAACAATAAGGAGAACACAAGGAATCGACAGAGTACTTACTCGAGAAATCATGCTTGTGTTTCACTGGGTTCTGTCTCCATTCCCATATAAGTGCTGATTCAGTTTCATTTTCATCCCTGAACTTCTCCAGAAATGCTTTATTATACTTCTTCTCTAGTTCGGGCAAGTGGTACATTTGTCTCAAATCATTGGGCTGAAATGAACCAAAGACTCTCCCGTCGATAATGCAAAATGTTCTATTTGTAATTGGAATTTCCTCAACTACCCACCTTACCACATCTGTGTATGGAAGAATTTGATCTCGAGCCGCTATCCGGTGTAGGTAAGAATTGGCCAAATCCTTTAGGGTAGCCTCGGACTTCCGGTTCAAGCCTGTTGTAGCTTGTACTGATGTTTCCTGAGGCTCTTCGGCCTCAACCAGATTATAGATGCTCTGCCAAGTAGTATTACCGCGACCAAGACATGTGGTGTCTGAGATTAATCCTTTTTTACTTGGTCGCGGATCGGCAGTATGTTGTCCTGTTACTGCGGAAGTTGAAGCTGTTCCAAATTTCTTAGACTTCTTCCCCATTTGGCCTAAATTCACTGCTTCGGAGGATAGGTGGCGCAAACTAAGTATGAAAGAGTTATATCAATCAATGAATAATGGAGCATTAACATAACACTGCCGCGGATACAATCTCTGAAGAGATTTTGGCATAACTGCTCCATTAATTGGCCGTTTAAACCTGTCAGTCATTTAAATGCTCATCATATCCTTTATTCGTCGAATAGTTTATTTAAGCGTGGCTTTGATTTTTTGGCGGTTGATTGCAAGTGAATCACTATCGGGAAGAGAAAGGCTTTTAATAATAATTTAAGACAATATACCCAAGCCTTATCAATCCTTTTTGAAAATCGCGCTTAGCTTTATCGCAATCGGAGATCGGAAGAATGCTTGAGTAGTTTCATTTATGTCATTGCGGAATCCCCGATCGCTGATAGCGATATTGCTAATTCACATCGGGAGTTTTTAGAAGAGGGCTTTTTGTTGCATGCATGTTACACTCCCTGATCGCCGATAGCGATATCGCATCGGAGCAAAGAGAGGGGCCTTTTGTTACTATTTCTTACCTTCCCGATATCCGATAATTATTCGCGCTTGTCGCATCGGGGAAAACCAATGGGTCTTTTGTTATGCATCCTTTGTTATTGCGATATGCGATCTTGTGATCGCTTTATCGCAGTAATAAAGAATTATTCGTTTTTTATTATAAGACCGATTATATGTTGACTCAAAAGGTTTTCTAATGTTTTGTTTCCTTTTGGAACTTTTGAGGAATGATAAGTTGATACCAATTTAATCTAAAAGGGACCCATTTCATATTATAGTTTTGAAGGTAAAATTTTATGAAATGGGGGGTTGTTGTATAGCACAACAGGACACCATGCTCAAGCTGAATCTCCAGGGATCATTAAGAAAGACGACAATAGTCTTGTAGGTTGTAGACCGATCCACAGTAGCTTTTGAGGGGATTGCTGAGGATTTTATGGTCTCCATTGACTTCTTACTTGGGAGGCCTTGGTTAACCATTACCGATGCCTACATAAGATGCAGGGCTGGAAACATGACTATAAAAAATCGGCATCTATCCAAGCAGTTGGTCCTATACCCTTTTGCTAAGCCATATTTAGAGCATGACTTGCCATTATGGCTAGAAGAGAAGGAAGAAGATGAAGTCTACTCCTTCCAAATATATACCCTAGAAACTACCATAGAAAGAGGACAACCTGATGAAGATGATTTTATTGAACACATACTCCAAAATCCAACTCCCAACACCATTTCTCTTGAGGAAGTAGTGAAGGAAACCAAGAACAACCATTAGGTTGATCTATTCTTAGCTGCTTCAAACCCTACTCATGTCAAGATAATAGAATTCAGACTTGAAAGAGCATTGAAAATCAACCCCTTTCTCTTTACACCAAGAAGAACAATTATGTAATATTCTAAGAGATCATTTTGATGTCTTTGCTTGGAATTACAAAGAAATGAAGGGAGTGCACCCCTCGTTGTGTACTCACCACATTTACATCAAATAAGGTTGCAAACTAGTCCAGCAACCCCAAAGGAGAATGAATCCAACTCTCAAGGATATACTCAAAGAAGAGTTACAGAAGCTTCTCGATAAAGGATTCATTTACTCTATCGTAGACAGTGAGTGGGTGTATCCTCTGGTGTTGGTTCCAAAGAAAAATGAAAAGTGGAGGATTTGCGTTGATTACAGGAAGCTAAATAAAGCAAAAAAGAAGCACCATTTTCCTCTACCTTTCATTGACCAAATTTTACATGGTATGGCAGGGGAAAATTTCTCTTTCTTACATGGGTTTAGTGGGTACAATCAAATCCAAATTAGCCCGGAGGACCAGGATAAAACCACATTCACTTTTCCTTGAGGTACTTTCGCTTATAGGGTGTTTCCTTTTGGTCTATGCAATGCCCCTACAACTTTCTAGAGGGCAGCCCTAAGTATCTTCGCAGAGCTAGTTTGTGATGCAGTAGAACTTTATATGGATGACTTCACACCCTATGGGTGTGATTTCCAGGAGTCTAACCTGCGTAAGGTGATGAATAAATGCATTGAAATGAACTTATCCCTTAGTGTCGAAAAATGTGAGTTCTTGATGACTGTAGGGACTATTCTAGGTCACTCAATATCCCAGGAAGGACTGCAGGTAGACCCAAATAAGATATCCATCAGCAAAAGGGTCTCGACTCCATAGAAAGATAGGGATGTCGGAAGCTTTTTAGGTTTAGCCGGATACTATATGAGATTTATAAAAGATTTCATCAAGTTAGCTTCTCCCTTATTTGGGTTATTGGCCAAAGACAATGAATTTTTATGCTCAGAAAGTTGCCAAGAAGCCCTGGACACCCTAAAGGACAAAGTTCACCACTGCACCTATTCTTTGAGGACTAAATTGGGCTATTCCTTTTCACATTCATGTCAATGCCTCTCACAAATATATAGGATCAACTCTAGACCAGATAGATGAAAAGCTATCTTATGCCATTTACTTCATTAGTAAGAATGTATTGAAAGTCGAGCTGAACTACACAGTTACTGAAAAAGATCTCCTAGTTGTTGTGCATTTATTGAATAAATTAGGCATGACATCACTGGTTACCAGATATTTGTTCATACCGACCACACTGCAATTAAATACTTGATGAATACACCTGATGTAAATACCACGATTTTTAGATGGTTACTTTAATTGCAACAATTTGATTTAACTATTATTGATAAACCTCACAAGGAGAATGTTGTTGCATATTTTTTATCCAGATTGACTTTTCCTACAGGGGAGGAAGGAATGGTTGATGATGAGATACCAGATGAATATTTATTCACTATTTCAATTCTCTCTCCATGTTTTTTTGACATAGCAAACTATTTGGTTTCTGCACAGTTTCCTCCAAATTCGTCCTCCAAGCAAAAGAGCAGAATAATAAGAAAGAGTGTCCCATTCACTTGGATTGGGAGCAATCTCTTTAAGCTAGGTTTGGATCAAATTCCAAGAAGATGTGTCAGGGAGGAGGAAGTCTTTGACATCCTTTTGGCTTGTCATGATGGGCCTTGTGGAGGTCACTTTGCAGGAAAAAGAACAACATTCAAGGTACTACACACTGGTTATTACTGACCCACTCTTCACCAAGATGTGAGGAGGTATACCAGCGAGTGTGAACAGTGGCAAAGGACGGGGACACCTACCCCAAGGGATGAGATGCCTCTGCAACCTCAAGTGACTTTCGAGCTATTTGATAAGTGGGGCATGGCTTTCATCAGGCCCATTGACCCTCCATCTAAACAGAAGCAATACATCATTGTGTGCACTGAATACTTAACAAAACGGGCTGAAGCCAAAGCCATCAAAGTAGTAACAGAAGAAAAAGTAGTTGAATTCTTTAGGGAGAATTTGTTTTATAAGTTTGGGTACCTTAGAGAATTGGTCACTAATCAAGGTAGTCAATTTACATCTCACATGATTGAAAATCTTTTAAGCTAGCACAAGATCAGGCACATAAAATCCACCCCTTACCACCCAGAAGCTAATGGGAAAGTCAAAGTAACCAACAGAGCATTCGATGGCATTCTGACAAGGTGATTAGCAACAATAGAAAGGATTGGGCAGACAAATTAGTTGAGGCCACCTGGGCTTATAATACCACCTGGAAGACCACCACTGGCTTCACTCCTTATGAGTTGGCCTATGGGAAGAAATACCTATTGTCCATTGAATTTGAATATAACACTTTAAGGATGGAATCACAACTAGATCTAGATATCACAAGGGCACAACAAGAAATATTTCTCCAGCTGAATGGGTTAGATGAATTTAGGATGCAGGCCCTCCTGTACACAGAGGCGACTAAAGTTCAAAGGAAAATCTTGCATGACAAGAATATAAAAGACAAAAAATTTCAAGAAGTTGACTGGGCTTTGCTGTATGATTCCCAGTAGAAACATTTCAAAAGAAAGTTAAGGACTATATGGTTGGTGCCTTACATAATAGAAAAGTTTCATGATAATGGTGTTGTGGAGATAAGAACCATTGATCTAGAGGCTATGTCTTTGCTTGTCAATGGGTACATATTAAAAATCTACAAAAAGCCCTTATCAAAGAGCCCTTATCAAAGCAAGAATTCATCAATAACATCAATAATACAATGATGGTGGTAGAGCAATTCTTAGCTTCCACCCCACCAAGTCCCTAAAGAAAAAAGAAAATAAAAAAAAAAGGAAAAAATAAAGAGACTGAGGTGAAAACTTCCATGAGGCATTTGAGTCCCAATGTTGGGTTGAAAACCTTCATAAGGAACCTGAGTCCCACTGTTGGGTTGAAAACCTCTTGAGGCGGCCCAAGAGTGTTTAAAAAAAAAAGAATAAAAATATCGCTGGGTGAAAACATATTTTGAGACACACAGAGTAGGAAACTAGGATGAAAACCTCCTTGGGGGCAGACTAGTTGTTTTTCAAAAAAAAGTATCAAAGGAAAAAGAGAAAAAAAAGAGAAAAAGATAGAAAAGATGACAATTCTATTTTGAACATTTGCAAGAGGAGTATAAGCACAACATGAGGAGGACAACAGGGCCTATAAAAGCCATGTTTTAATTCACCCATATCATATCCTACATTACCCCCCTAGTCTTCCATCTATGCACCACTCTAGATCATTTCAAATAAGTTCTGTGTTTTCTATAGGATTCCCTGTAATCCTACAAGAGTTTCTTGTAGAAATGACAGGAGATCTTGAAAACCACAAGAAGAGCAGTCTAATGGAAAGGTGATGATACAAGCTTGTGTTTGAATGAAAAAACCATTTACTTCACCACACCATGACCAATACCTTTCATCACCATTTCTCCCTTGTATCCATCAAAGAAATCAGTTCAAAAAACTTACAAAAAAAAGAAGAGAAGATAAAAATAAAACAAAAAAAGAGAAAAAAGGAAAGAGGAGGCATACCGGAAAGCAACATGCCTCACCTACCATTCCATAACCCCCTTCTCCACTCATTTTAACACCCGTTCTACTTCAGAGCTAAGAAAAAGGTGAAAGTTAAAAAGAAAGGCAGCGACAAGACATCCTGTAGGGAATCTTGTAGCAGCCTATCCCACAAAATAAATCACAGAGACTGCACCCTCCTTCAGCGCGGGGACTATAAGGATGAGGAAGCTCCTCCATAGCTCAAAAACAATAACAAGATCACCAGTAACAAGGTCCAACACTTGCACATCATCAAAAAGTTACAAAGCATCAAAATATGACATATACAGTGAAAATATGCAGATTGAAAGGTATAGCAAAGTGGCACCACTCTTTAACATGCATCATCAATGAAGCAAAGGACCCATAGGTATGTAATCTTACTAATGTTCTCCTATAAGTACGATATGATCAAAATTGTAGGAATAATGTAAGAGTTGATTTTATAAGTGAAGGTGGCCAGTTAACTTGGCCACCCTCGATCAGATAAGGTGAAGAAAAGTGTTAGACCACTACACACGTGGCAAAGGTAAAATCAAAGGAAAAAGGGAATGAATCCAAAAATGGTTAAGTTACGGAGGATAATAGTGCGAGATGATTACGAGGTAAGGTGAAATGATGGACAGATAGTGGGACCAATGGTCCAAAAGAAGGTGCAAAAGAAGGTGCTCGTACTTGGCTAACCAGCACAACACCCCACACAATCATCCATAAATAGAAATAAAACACTGATTCCCATACAAAGAAAGCAAAAGAAACTTCGAGGATTCATCGAACATGAGGTTACTCTCGGAATTTCTGAAATAGCACCTACAGGAAACAGTGAACATCTACAACAAGCAAAAAACCTACAGGATATAGAGAGATTATCCTATATAGCTATCAGTGGACACTAAGGGCAATCAAATGAAGGGTTGTTAACACCAGAACATAGCAAAGTGAGGTAGGTGACATACCTTCAATATTTTCCATTTACAAAGAAGAAATGCTCAATCCAGTTAGGAATTTGCAGTGCATATAAGGATAGAAAGATTGTATTGCATGTCACTAAAAGTTAAACTCCAAAAATTCCTCACCTACGAGAAGCCTTGAAATGTATCCACACAAACCTTAAGAATTACTAGGAAAATATGATGAGGTTTCAATAAGAGAGAACCCACTAACACAGCAAGAATCCACCAACATCCTCCTATGGTGGAAATTTTTACAAGGCATCAATGGATGGGTTATTTGAGAGGATGAGAGGATACGATGATGATGTGGTGAGGGAATTTTCCCTCTCACTTATACCCCTCACTAAAGCTAGTGTCACTACTGTAGTGAAGGGTTTATCAGTAGAAATTACCCTTGAGGTTATAACAAGAATAACTATACTCCCCCTAGTGTTACAATGGAGTAAAGAGGACAAGACTAACAACGACCTTGCAAAGAAAAGTTTCTTTTTGGAAGGAGAAGAGCCAATTGATGGGGTTAGAAGGGAGAGCATTCCATACCCTTGGAATGAAGTCAGTTACCATATCATTAAATATATTTCATGCGAGGGGAGATACAGTCTAGTGTATGGATACCACTTCAGAATCCTCCAAGAACTGATATTTGGAGAGAACACACCTCCTCATAACTCACTGAGTATACCCTATTTTCTTATACAATCCATGATGGACATGAGCATCAAGGTGTAAGAGGGAAAACATCAGAAACTAGCCTATCATAGGTTGATCAAACTCATCCTTGAAGATTCTTTACAAAACTGAAGATTCCCTATTGCATGGACAACATTTGCAGACATGCAGGGAAAAGGAGCAATTCAAGATATTGAGTATGATAGAATCCCTACTTCTAGTGAGGGGGAAGAAGAAATAGAGGAGGAGAATGAAGGAGAAACAGGGGAGGAAACAAAAGAAGAAACATATGAGCAAAGCGAAGAAATAGAGTAAGAAAAAGAAGAGGAAGGAGGAGACAAAGAAGATGATGAAAAATAAAATGGAAAAGAGGAGGAAGGACAGAAGGATGAACAGAAGTTGCAACTCAAGGCAAAGAAGAAGAATAATCACCAAGGGTGTCTCTAGGGACTACAAAGAAACATGCAACGACTTTCTAGCTGCCCTAAGTAAACTTGTCAAATCAAAGGGGAAGAGACAAAGACAAACCCCACTTTACTTTAGGACAAGAAAGAGCACCAGTGTTAGACAAGGGAGACCTCAAACCCCTACCAAAACTCTAGTTGTCATAGAGGACTTACCAAAACAATAAGAGAAGGCAGTCCCTCTAAAGAAAAATGAAGGAGAAGGAACATCAAGACAATCTTTTCCCAAGTCTCCGATCACCTGTGTTAGGAGGACTGTTGCAAGGTAAGCCTCATCAAAAGGGAAAGGTCTCCTACACGAGACAAATTCATACCTAAAGGAAGCAGAGACGATCCTACAGGAGACTCTGTCAAACCTACAGGAAACATAGAAAAGGGACCAGGAAGTAATTACTCAACCAGAAGCAAAGGAAGAGGGCCAAGAACTAAAGGAACCTAGCCCACAACCAAACCTCAAATCTTGCTACAAGTTCACTGAAGGAGGTAGGGTGATAACATAGAAGTTTGAAATTCCTCTAATTCTTTGAAATTGAAAAGAGAGGGAAAGGACACATTGGTGGATGCAAATTGCTAAATCAAAAGGGGTGGAGGATGTAGGCCACATGGAAGATAGATTGTAGGAGATGGGTAGAGAACTGAGCAACATAAGAGATAGAGAAGCAATAGTGAAATATTAGTTAGAGGCCGAGTACACATGGCTAAGGAAGCAGCTACAAGAAAGGGAAAGCCAATTGGCAACTATGGCCAATTTATCCATGGAGGAAATCTATGTTGGCATTATGATGCATGTGTTGTACTTGATGGCAACCCACTCATAAGAAGAACAACTCATCTACAGAAGAGATATCAGATGTGATAGAATACATGGGATGCATGACAGCTCAAGGGAATCAGATGACAAGTTCTCAATATGACAAGTTAGCTTTGCCATCAAGTCCAAAGGGGGAGATTGTTGTTATTATGATACAAGTATTGTCCTTGATGGCAAATCACACAGATGAAAGATCATAGTGCAGCAGGTCAGTAGCAAGGAATTGATGATCAGACTACAAGAATGAAGAAAGAAAAGTATATATGCAGGTTCACTATATACAAAGGCGTGTATACACGTGGGATCGCTGACCAAAAGTCGCGTATGCGTATGCACACACATTCATGCATAGAAAAGCGCGTACATGTGGAAAAGCTTATGTGTGGCCCATGGTATTTATTCCGACATATTTGAACCTATGGTTTTGGTCCTTGGTATTGCATCTAAAGTGTTGAACCCAGGTATTGGGTCCATAGTATTGGTTCTCAATGGTTTTGGACCATGGTTTGAGTAAAGCCTAAGAGTATAAAAGGAGAAGAAGATCATTAGGCAAGGGTATGGAGAAAGTCTTGAATATATGATGAAGTGTGAGATCTAGTATGCTGATTATGGGTTGGTGATGCTTTGCTTGATTTGAACCAAGGATGCCCTCATGTGGATGATGATGAACGATGGATCGAGATCTTAAGGCTTGGAATGTTTATCATTATATGGTTTGATTATGGATAGACTAGATCTGAATTATTAACGCAAGTTTTATTGTATGAATGTTATGATCTCGGTACGACTGATGTCTAGAACAACTACGAGTTATGAGTAAATATTTGCAGATCTGTACGCAGGTTGGCTTTGGTGAAAGTGCGTATGTGTGCAAGTTTGGTTCATCATAGTAGTGTATACATTATGAGATATGATATTTGAAGTTGCAGTTGGATCTGGTTATTGTTGCAGAGTTCTGTTGACTATTTTGTTGACAGGGTTTCAGTGTTTTAGTATTGGGTGATTCAGAGATTGACGATGCAAGTGTAGTTGATGGGTGTATTGCAGTGATGATTAATTTTTTTGCTTCAATGATATTGATGGGTCCAATATGAAAATTAGATGAAACGTGGCCCTCAGATTATGATGTTGTGTTCCATTTGTATCCAGTCTGAAAATGTATGAAATGTGGTACTTGGAGGAAGCAAGAGAAGGTTGTAGCCTTCTGTAGGTCGGCCCCTACATACTAGTACATCAATTAGTACAAGAGCTAAGGGGGTGGTAGCTCCCTTCCAGTAGCAACTGGAAAACGAGTAAAGGTTGGAGAATTTCAGCAGGTAGCAACCTGCGTACTAGTAAATAGATCGGCTAGTACAAGAGCTAAGGGGGTTGTAGCTCCCTTGTAGGAGAGTCTGGATAACGAGAGAAGGTTGTAGCCTTTTGCAAGTAAAAGCTTGTGTACTGGTATAAGACTACACCAGTACAGAACTATTGTAAAAGAAGTTTCTTATTGAAAAGATTGAGACGACTTGCAGTAGGTGGTTTTCGCCCACATTGGGTTTCCACCTTACATCTTGGTGTTCATGTGTGCTTCTTGTGTGTGATGATCTGTTCTATTTTACTGCTCTTGTTTATTGTTCATATGGTTAATAATGTTCTGATGCACTCATTAAGGATCAACTAAATGAATCATAATTTTATGGGATATACGCTTGTTGCATTACATACAGTTGCGTATACACGCTGTTTGCCTTAATTGAAGTAGCGTATATGAATCTTATTATGGAAATGAAAAAGTTATATTGATTTGATAATACTGATTCACCCCCCCTCTCAGTGTTATTTCCAACAATTGGTATCAGAGAAGGTCCTTTGGTAGAAGCTTGATCACTTGAAGGAGATCCACAGATCAATGGGAAAGAAGCTTAAGAAGAAAGCACCTAAGAAGAAGAAGACATCTCAGAAGAGCTATGACAGTGGGAGAATCGATTGTGGAATATGTGGAAGAAGCACTTCAGATTCAGAATCACTTCAGAATGAAGATGAGCAAGAACTAGTAGGTATGAATCTATTATACTCTGGTGATACATTTATCCATCCATTTGAAGATGATGAAAGTGATAGCGAAACAAGTGAATGTGCTCTTACGGGTGAGAAAGAAAGATATCAAATAGAGGCAGAATTTAAAAGGCTTATAGACAAAATTAGAGATCAACAAGATCTATTACACAAAATGGAATGTGCCTTCAAAGAAGAAACTACCAAACTAAAAGCTCAACTAGAGGAAGGAAACAAGGCAAGGAAGTTATTGAAGGACAAGGAAGATCAATGTCAAAAGTTGCAGGATGAAGTGAATGAAAAAAAGCACAATAATCAAGAAACTCAGAGATAGATCCAGTTACTATGAAAGCCTTGAAGCTACAATTGTCTCGCTAAAAGAAGATCTTTAAGAATCAAATAAGCAAAATAAATATCTTCTCCAAGTTCGTGAAAAACAAGAAAACGAAGTTCTTGAATTAAGACATCAGTTGGAAGAAGGAAGAAAAGCTGAAGAAAACACGAAGAAGCAGTATCTTGAAAAGGAAGAGAACATCAGGTTGAGGTAAATATTCTAAAAGATAAATTATAAGAAAAGGATAAGCTCTTACGATTTCAAGATAGTACTAAGATCTTGGATGATATTCTTAGTAGTCAAAGGTTCTCTGCCATCAAGACTGGTCTTGGTTTGCATGAATCTATCGAAGGTGAATTTAGTTCGCAAAATAAGACAAGGAACTCTAATGTGCAATTGGAAACACTCAACAAGGAGATGAGAGGTCAATCCCATCAACAACCAAGGAAAGAAATTCTTCAAAGAAAATATCTTACTCCTAACTATGGAAGTGATAGTTGGTTATTTCCTACGATGAATAATGTTGAATGTTATGTATGTCATAATCTTGGACATGTTGCAGCCAGACGCAGAAGAAGAATGGTTCAAGACCATCACACAAAAAGATCATCACATTCCAGGTACTTTAAGGGACATTGTTTTTCTTGCAATATGTTTGGTCACAAAGTTGTTGATTTCTACAAAAGGAATATGAAACATGTAAGATGCTATGCATGTAACAAGCTTGGAGATATAGAAAGGAATGCAGGAACAAAATACGGACACCATACCAAAAGGAGAAAACATCATCACACTTGAAGATATGGAAGAAGAAGGAAGTACAATTGGAAAGATGTGGCACATCACAATGCATAGATATAATAGACTTAGAGGGAGCTGAAAGTGTAAAGCTTCAGTGTCCTGAATCTCATACGCAAGTTAGTTACTGCACAGTCACGTATATGTTAATTTGAGGAAAAGTAGTAGGGACAGACTCAGGAAAAAAGGTCTAATATGATTTAGTCCATTAATTGCTCTATTTGATAATGGTTACAATCTGTTGATGATGTGTGGAAATGTCTTGATATTTGTAATATGTTTATAAATGTTTTGATCTTAACTTGTAGGTGATGATGCTTTCATACTTCTTGGTGATATATGCATGATTTGATTTGACAGTAAACAAGATGGCACAGGTTCAGGGGGAGCATATGCTTTTAATAATGCATTGTTGGCATTATGGTTAGTAGTCCTTGATGATGATGCTTATGAGGCTAAATGATATATCTTGCTGGTTATGAGTTGTCCATGACAAAATCTCATGTGATTGTTGGGGTCACATAGTTGATGTTTAGATCAGACGTGTGGTTGATTCTCTAATGATGCATATATGCTGCTTACATGGTAATCTTCATAATGATAAGGATAGTTGAATACACTTGATGATAAGGCACTCATATGCTGCTGTAGACATAAAATATAGTTATGATGCAGGATTCCCATAGGTCTTGGTGCTCACATGGATGAGGATTGCTGTTGTTGCATAGTGCTATATACAATATGCTAGATACATGGATGGTTACTCAAAGTTGCATTGTTGGAGACATGATGATTTCTTACCTATATGATTGATGCAGATGTTCCTAAATGATGATACTTGGATCATGCAGAGCTTGATGTTGATGAGATCGCTATGACATTTTTCACATATGATATAATATGAATGATTCGGTTGCTGGTCTAGATGTTGTTGATAGATGCTTATGGAGCAGATCATACATTGTGTATGATAGTTTCTAATGGCTATCATGGTCTTATTTAGATGTTTGGTCTATGTTATAAATGTCATGTATATCATTCAATGTAAAGGTCATATCAAGACTCATGATGTAATAGTTTGTCTCTATCTATTGTAGTCATTGGATGAATCCCTTTTTGGTCATAAGATGTAATTTGAATTTATACCCCCAATATGTATGGGAAGGATGATGTAATATTTCTGTCATGTATTGGTACCTGGTGTATCCCCACTTGGTTGGGTGGATGAGTCAATATTGGTATATCTACACTTGGTTTAGAGATGGATGTATGTATAGAGTCGTTTTCTTCTTGTAGAACATCTTTTTGCAGAGTTTGCTTATAGTCAAGGGGAGCATGAACAACACACTTCAGCAGAGCAAAGATTTCAGCATGCACTCAGAGGGAGCATGGACAGATTGGTACACCTTGGCATATACAAAGGGGGATCTCATTCAGAGTTTTCAGTAGGTACTCAGGGGGAGTATGGACAACAGAATGTTTATCAAGAAAAGAGAATATCTTGGTCCGCCCTTTGCCTTTGATGTCAAAGGGGGAGAGTGATTTGGTGTTGTTGCCATCAAGTCCAAAGGGGGAGATTGTTGGCATTATGATGCATGTGTTGTACTTGATGGAAACCCACTCATAAGAAGAACAAATCATCTACAGAAGAGATATCAGATGTGACAGAATACATGGGATGTAGGACAGCTCAGAGGAATCAGATGACAAGTTCTCAGTATGACAAGTTAGCTTTTCCATCGAGTCCAAAGGGGGAGATTTTTGGGATTATGATACAAGTATTGTCCTTGATGGTAAATCACACAGATGAAAGATCATAGTGCAGCAGGTCAATAGCAAGGAATTGATGATCAGAATACAAGAATGAAGAAAGAAAAGTATATACATAGGTTCACTATATACAAAGGCGCGTATACACGCGGGATCGCTCACCAAAAGTCACGTATGCGTATGCACACACATTCATGCACAAAAAAGCGCGTACATGTGGAAAAGCTTGTGTGTGGTCCATGGTATTTATTTCGACATATTTGAACCTATGGTTTTGGTCCTTGGTATTGCATCTAAGTGTTGAACCCAGGTATTGGGTCCCTAGTATTGGTTCTCAATGGTTTTGGACCATGATTTGAGTAAAGCCTAAGAGTATAAAAGGAGAAGAAGATCATTAGGCAAGGGTATGGAGAAAGTCTTGGATATCTAATGAAGTGTGAGATCTAGTATGCTGATTATGGGTTGGTGATTCTTTGCTTGATTTGAACGAAGGACGCACTCATGTGGATGATGATGAACGATGGATCGAGATCTTAAGGCTTGGAATGTTTATCATTATATGGTTTGATTATGGATAGACTAGATTTGAATTATTAACGCAAGTTTTATTATATGAATGTTATGATCTGGGTATGACTGATGTCTGGAACAACTACGAGTTATGAGTAAATATTTACAGATCTGTACGCGGGTTGGCTTTGCTGAAAGCGTGTATGTATGTAGGTTTGGTTCGTCATAGTAGCGTATACATTATGAGATATGATATTTGAAGTTGCAGTTGGATCTGGTTATTGTTGCAGAGTTCTGTTGACAGGGTTTCACTGTTTCAGTATTGGGTGATTCAGAGATTGATGATGCAAGTGTAGTTGATGGGTGTATTGCAGTGATGATTAATTTTTGTGCTTCAATGATATTGATGGGTTCAATATGAAAATTAGATGAAACGTGGCCCTCAGATTATGATGTTGTGTTCCATGAGTATCCAGTTTGAAAATGTATGAAATGTGGTACCAGGAGGAAGCAAGAGAAGGTTGTAGCCTTCTATAGGTCGGCCCCTACGTACTAGTACATCAGTTAGTACAAGAGCTAAGGGGGTGGTAGCTCCCTTCCAGTAGCAGCTGGAAAATGAGTAAAGGTTTGAGAATTTTAGCAAGTAGCAGCCTGCGTAATGGTAAATGGATCAGCTAGTACAAGAGCTAAGGGGGTTGTAGCTCCCTTGCAGGAGAGTCTGGAGAACGAGAGAAGGTTGTAGCCTTCTGCAGGTAAAAGCTTGCGTATTGGTATAAGACTGCGCAAGTACAAAACTATTGTAAAAGAGGTTTCTTATTAAAATGATTGAGACGATTTGCAGCAGGCGGTTTTCACTCACATTAGGTTTCCACCTTACATATTGGTGTTCATGTGTGCTTCTTGTGTGTGATGATTTGTTCTATTTTACTGCAACTGTTTACTGTTTATATGGTTAATAATGTTCTGATGCACTCATTAAGGACCAACTAAATGAATCATAAGTTTACTGGATATATGCTTGTTGCATTACATACAGTTGCGTATACACGTTGTTTGCCTTAATTGAAGTAGCGTATATGAATCTTAATATGGAAATGAAAAAGTTATATTGATTTGATAATATTGATTCAACCCCCCCGCTCCTCCTCCCCTCTCAGTATTATTTCCAACAATCTAGTGCAGGATTGCAGCAAAGTCATATGCCTTATACCTCAAGGAACAATAGATACAATTCTAGATAAAGACCCTATCACTAAAAGGAACTATGCCTTTCAAATACTACAAACAATTCATTGACCTCTATGATCAAAGCACCTTAGAGGATAGAGGAAATATATCTGAGTTCTACCTACACAATTTAGCCTTTATAGATTTAAATTTGCGGGACCCAAATCCAAAGCTAGGGGACTTGCAATTAATGGCCTTGGCATATTGGATGAACCATGAGGAGGCGATAGCTACATAGATGAAAAAGGTATTGGCAAAAGAAGAGGCATAACCCCTTATGATCATAGAAGAACAATCTAACCCAGTTGCTGTCATCAACACTCACAACCTCATTGCAAATGATCCCAAGCTTGCACCAAGGTACCTTGTTGTACAAGAGTAGGTAGTCACACACTTTTAAGACATGGTAAGATTTCCAGGAGATGATAGCCAGCAAGCCTACCAAAGGAGATGGAACACCTTACCTTAAAACCTAAAAATTAGATAATACCATTCTCCTAACAGAATGAGCGAGACACTAAATAGAACCCCAATGTATAAGAAAGCATTACAAAGAATCAAAGTCAATTGGATTGGATTGAGGCTCAATCCACCATTTCTTTTAGGAATGTTGGAAGGAAGAAAAGAAGGAGAATAAATAAATCAGTGGGAGGAGATAGAGAAGAATGCAGGGTTTTATTCACAAGAGGAAGAGGCTACAACAAAAGCATGGGATGTCAGGGAAGACACTAAAGCAAAGAAGGACATGGACATAGATTGAATTTCTTAGAGGATGAGCAACACTTTTAGTAGGGGTGATGATGAGGCTCATCACTGGGTAAAATATATGGACCTTAATACACCTCTAAGCTTACTAAAATAAACTTTTATCATAATTATTTACATGTTTTAATTATGTTTTGCTTAATGAGATGAGTAAAAGTAAAATGTCATGTCTAGTGGCATATTGTGCATTGATTGTAGGCTTTTGGGAGAAAATTATGGCTAATTAGGGTGCAAGAAATCGAATGAGACAAGAAGGAGAGATTATAGGAGACGGGATCCCCCTTATTAACTTCTCACTCACTTGAAGATCCCTTAATCAAATCACATCAACTCAGAGTTGCAGGCAGCCGAGTCATGAGGATCATTGGTAGCCAAGCTAGTGATAGTTAAGAACTAGTTAATCTAAATATTGGGAGCCAAGCCTCCCTAGATTTAAGGAAGTTGTTGGCAAATTCAGTTGTATAAATAAAGAGGCCTAGAGCATTATTAGGATTCAGATTTTTTATGCAAGATAGCTAAGTAGTTTTCGAGTTGACGGATTGTAACCAAACATTGTTATGTATTTTTTGATATGTTAATGAAAATGAACAACATTTCCTTGATCTAGCATTAAGCTGACTCCGGGGCTAAAGCTCTTGGGTTAGGGCCCAACCCTAGTAGTAGAGGTTTCCCTTATCATACTTGTATGCTTAGGTTATCTCATAGATTAGTTGTTAAATTGCAAGTTATTGCTTCCATTTGTGCATAGCTTTAATAGTAGCATTATTGAGAGAAGAAAATATTAAAAAAAGGCTGATAATAGGTGGTTCATACCTCATTCCTCCCTTGTGGGACCATGGCTTGAGGGACAACTCCCATTTAGCCCAAAAAGAAAGAAATACGGTTTCTTATGAAATTTAGTGTTCTTTTGCTAATTTGGTCAGCCTCTTTCAGTTTTAGAAGATAAGTTGCAGTTTTCATTTACGATATTTTAAGTTTTGTATTAGATTTCATGTTGCTTTCATAATAGGTTTCAAGCATTTCCATGAATGAACTTGGCCAAAAAATGATGCAAATTTTGTTTTCATATATTTTTGTAAACCCTTCTTGTTTTGAGATGATTCATGGATAAATTCCATGAATGATGTATGTGTTTCAGGAGTTTCTAAATTGCAAGAAGAACTTATATCATCATCCTCAGGAAAACCATATCGACCCATGATCACCAAGGGCCATTAAATTCTCAATTCGAAGTATTGTTTTACAAAGACAACTTGCCATGATTATTAAGCAAATCCAACCATCATAAAGCTTTGTTTTGAGTTCTTAGTGAGTTCCAACCACTCCTTTGCCTTATTTCCTCCATTCCTCACCTTCCCTAAGCTCCATACCACTTTCCAAATCACTCCTTATGCTTTCGGCCTGTTCCTATAAGAAAATAGGGGATCGTGTAGGTGAACTAAGACATCCTGTAGGAAAACTTATAGTGGATTGTTTTGAGCCCGATTTGTGAAAAAAGTATAAGGAAATCTAGGAGAAGACCCTTGCTTGCCTCCTAAGCCATTTGACCCATTGCACTCATCTCCCTCCACGCCTATCTCACCTGCCATGCAACCAAGAAGGATTATCATTCATACTTATACAAAAAGAAAAAAATAAAAAAAAGGTTGTTATGTTTATTCATGGAAACAATAGTTAAGTGCTTGTTTAGATCAAATTCCATGCTTAGTGTAGTAAATATTTCACGTGTTAAATTAGAGTTCTTTTGAAATCAATATATATTAACAACTAGCTAGATGAGTTATGTGTTTTAGGAATCTATTTCAGTCTTTCATTGGTGCAGTAGGTAGCATTTCAGTTCTCTCAATTAGGGTAAAATTCTCCTTTCTCAATTGGTAATCAAACTTCTTCAAAATCAATAGAAGACTAGTTTGAGAAACCCCAGTGGTCTATCATCCTAGTTTAGCAGTGACAAATAGTGGACCCATTACATCTATTTCTGTATACAATATTGTCATCTCCAAGTTTTTATGATCTCTGGGTTGATAAAGTAAAGTTGGTAGCCCCAGGAGTTGCAGCATCCTTGCTGCAATACTGGTGCTCATCATTAACCAAATACTCTATTTTAGAATGACCTATAAACATTTTAAAGTGTGATCCCAACAAATAATGTCTAAATTTATGTAAATCATACACCATGGCCAATCCTTCCCTTTCTGTAGTGGTGTAATTATTTTCTGCTTTAGATAACTTTCTACTTGCAAAAGCTATAGGATGATCAATTTCTCCTGCACTAGGTTGTGCTAATGCAACCCAAAAAGCTATATGAGAGGCATCCACATCGACATGGAATTCCTTATTCCAATCAGGAACACTAATATAGGCACAACTACGATTTTTTCTTTCAATATGTCGAGGCTCTTCTAACATTCTTCATTCCACTGAAAAGTTACATCCTTCTTTAACAATTTCTCCATAGGTGCAGTGATCTCTGCATACCCCTTGATGAATTTCCTGTAATACCCAATATGTCCCAATGTAGTGCGAAACTGTCTTACTATCTTAGGTTCAGGCCAATTCACAATGATAACAATCTTAGCAGGTTCCACCATTAGTTCTTTCTTGCAAACAATATATCCCAAAAATATGCCAAAAGGTACACAAAATATGCATTTCTTTAGGTTTAGAGAGATATGATATTGTCTACATGTGTTGATCATAAGTCTTAAACTTCTAATATGTTTGCTTAGCAACCCAAATACTATCCAGTCATCAAAGTATACCTCTAAATATTTGTGGATGTATTCCTTAAAGGATGCAACCACCACTATAGAAAATATAGCAGGGGCATTCATTAATCCAAAAGGCATTAATGTGTATTGATATGAGCCCCATTTTATAGAAAATGTGGTATTATGTCAATCTTTAGGTGCAATCCTAATATGATGATACCCTAAAACTGCATCGGTAAATGGGTAATGTTCTTGACCTCCTAAATTGTTTGGAACTTAATCTGTGAAAGGGGTAGGGAAGGGATCATGTAAGCATTCATCATTCAACTTTCTCAAATCAACACAATCCTCATTTGTCCTTGATTTTTCTTCTCTTGCACCACCATAGGACTCACCCTTTTTTATTCTTCTATTAGTTCAATAATTCATGTTTCTATCATCTTATCAAGATTTATCTTTACTTTCTCCATATACTTCGTGTCTAGCCTGTAAGGTCTTTGTTTGAATAGCTTCGCATTAGGCTTAAGGGGAATCTTCATGACTCCTAGATCTCTTATTAAATATTCATATCTGAAAAATTAGTAGGAAACAATTATCAATATTCATGAAGTAACTCTCTAACTTGACTAAGTGTCTCTTCATCCCAATAGTATCCTATTGGTGCAAACTTAGGTTCCTTCTCTGATCCCATGTTCACCTTCTTTGTCTTCAGTGGCTTTGTTATATCTAGCATCTCTAACTCAGGACCATTTACTTCATGGTATCCTTTTGATTATGTTATGTTGATGTTACGAGGATATTATTCTTCTTCTTATATAGTAAGGTTATAAAATTCTAGTGCATTTTCTATCTACGCAGCCCAATTAGGTTGCTACCTTGTCAACGTGGTTACATTCTCAAAGATCTTATTATTAACTGTGTGAAGGGTCGAATATATGTGGAAAATCATCATAAAATATGAATGTTAATATGAATCCATCAACCATGTCTTCCCAATTTATTGTACCATGTCAAAGCTCTGTTTCTAAGTACCAATTCTTAGGGATTGCCTCTAATGTATGAATGAATCCATGTGCCCATTCTCACAATAGAATCTCCTTCCATGTTGTAGTTCATAGTTGGATATGTTTCCTAGGACTAGTTTCAGCATCATATTTGATCTTTGTCTCTCTATTGATCTATCCAAACCTTCTCCAAATCAAACTTCGACATTCCTGCCAGCCTTCTATATTCTTCTTGTGTTCACCCCACCATCTAGCAGGAGTAGCTTTCAGGGCTATATCAATGGCTAACAACCTTTGATTCTCTGGAACATATTCTTCATATTTATTAAGAAAAATATTTTCATTACCCAAGACATCATAAGAAGGCATATTACATACTTTAGATATCATATAGCGAACCATTTTGGCAATTCTTGCACAACGCCTTGTGGATACTTCATGCAACCTATTCTGCCAGTTTTTCAAGTCTTCTTCTAAATCTGAAGTACACGAACTATCATGATTCCAAGTCAACTTTCCTTCTGCGTTAGGGTTAACCCAATTATGTTCCTTTGTTGTCATTTGATAGATATTATCTATATCAGAAGCATAGTATACTTCTCTAATTAGTTCTGTATATATTATCCCTTCTAATGGATCCAAGGGAACAATTACTCTCATATTATTCCATTCAAATATCATCTGTCTCTTCTTCAGATTAATTATAGCCATATCTTCAAATGCCCAATCAAGTATAAGAAAGGCAGTATATGTAGGAATTTACAGGGTAAGTTCCTCAGACAGAACACCAAAAGGATACCGCTCACAAACAAATCACAGATCAATACACCAGTATTTTGACGTGGTTAAAACCCTCAGAGAGGGAAACAGTCCACGGCCTGTGCCAATGTGGCTACTACAGGGAATTTATTAATAAAAGAATGAAA
>APFE031697654.1:0-12863 GCA_000404065.3 Pinus taeda
TTGAGGAGGCAATGGAGGTGGCAGAAAATATAGTGGTTGGGCGAGCAAGAGGGAAGAATTTTTCGGTACATTTTATTCATAATTGGGCTGAACAGCAATGGCTAAATATTTTGGGACATTCTTTCAAAGTCTCGGTGTTAGCGAAAGGGTGGTTCATGATACAATTCGATAAGAAAGAAATGGTGGATTGGGTCCTGGAGCGAAACTGGGCCTTTGGGAAATGATCTGTGCTGTTTAGATGCTAGACTCCACTGTTTGACGCCCAGCGAGATAAGGTAGACGCCTTTCCAGTTTGGATGAGGGCACCGAGGCTGCTATCCTTTCCTTGGGTAGACTCTATTTTCAGATTGATTGGCAATACATTGGGCACTTTGTTGGAGGCGGACATGTCGTTTGTAGAGACCAGGAACAAATCCATCGCTAGGATTCTGGTAATGCTCAATCCAGGGGG
The DNA here is from genome assembly GCA_000404065.3 of Pinus taeda. Classification (NCBI taxonomy): domain Eukaryota; kingdom Viridiplantae; phylum Streptophyta; class Pinopsida; order Pinales; family Pinaceae; genus Pinus; species Pinus taeda. The sequence goes on from APFE031697654.1 coordinate 452, forward strand.
GGTCTTCCCGGAAATATGAAGATCCACTATAAATACCTAGTTTATGACCATCTCTTGGACTATGAGCACCTGCCTTATAGGTGCCATAGTTGCCATGAGCATGGCCATCTGGCAAGGGATTGCCCCTTGGGATATCGACGCAGAAGGAGATAGAGGGAAAATGACAAGGAAAAGAAGTTTAAAGCTAATGAGATAGTTCCCAGAACTAAGGGGAATCAAAAGGAGATCGATAAAGAGCTGGAGAAGAGTGAGGAACAGAGGGACTCGGAGCAGATATAGATTCCCTGTCAGGAAGCTATAGAAGTCCCCCTCTCAGAACCGATTAAGGAGGACCTGGATACCACAAAAGAATCACAGGAAGGCTCGAAGGGTACGCATCCGGTCTCTAACCCTCCTTCTATGCTTTCTCCAATCATAGAAAATAAAAAATGCATTATATCAAGCGCGCATAATCTTACATCTATTGACCTTGAAGGGGTTGAATCTATAAGTGCATCTATTCCAAAAATTGATCTGAACTGTGATGGGAAAGCAAATTCAACCAGCATAACTGAATCCAAAATCCCATCCCAAAAATCAGAATGCCATTATCATCTCCGCTCCCTTGATAAAAGACCATAGGTTGTAGATCCGATTGGTGGCATAGGTATGGAGATCCCTCAGACCTCTAGAAAGAAGGCAAAGGGGCAGAAGTCTTCCTTATCAAAAGCACATGTTAAGGCAAAATATAATATGGAGGATGGGAAGCAAATGTCAATAATTGGGGTGCTTAGAGCGGTGAAACCCTGTGAAAAGTTTTCAAAATGATCTGCCTCTCATGGAACTATAGGGGCTTAGCTAGTAAACCTAAAAACTGGCTTTAAAGGAGTTGATGCAGCGGTACAACCCCAATTTCATTATGCTGCAGGAAACTCTAGGATCGAACACAGAAGTAGTGAAATCCTTAGGCTCTCTGTTCCTGGGATGGCAGTTCCAAGCCTTGGATTCTCATGGTCATTCAGGAGGTGTGGTTGTTGGGTTTAGAGAAGGGAAAATGAAGCCATTGAACTCATGGGGATTTTTCAATGGATTGGGGATGGAGGTCTTATCCCCAGGTCTAGATTTCCCTCTGACCATCTTAAACATCTATGGCCCCTGTAAGGAGAGGGTTTCTTTCTGGAATAGCCTCCTAGCTAACTCCACGTTGAAAAGTCAAAATTTGGTTATAGGAGGAGACCTGAATTTTTCTATTGGGAGAGTGGAAGCCTGGGGTCCCTCAGCTAGGGAAGATCCACTATCATATTTTTTCCAAAATTCCCTTTCCTCGCTTAAGTTGGTTGATGCAAACTTGCAAAAACTAAAGCCTACCTAGAGAAATCGGAGGATGGGGGAAGGTCGGATTGCGAAAAGGTTGGATAGATTTCTCTTAAGTGAGGATCTTGCTTCTAGAATTCCGATGTTTAGATAGTGGATAGGAGAGGGAGGGAACTCGGATCACTTCCCTATCTTGTTTGAACTATCCTCACCCCCAAAAATGCCTGCAGGTCCTTTTAAATTCAACGACGCTTGGATGCAGGAGGAATCCTTCAGGAAGCTCTTCAATGAAACTTAGCAACATCCAAACAGGCAAGCGATGGAAGACAAGGCTTTCCTGTTCATGGAAAACCTGAAAAGAATGAAGAAGGCCACAATAGATTGGGGAAAAAGAAGGAAGCAGGAAAAAAATAAAGCTCTAATCAATATTGATAGGGAGCTTGGGGTCCTAGAAAATCCTGACTCAACCGGATATGAATCACAGGATACAAAAGATAGGATCATGAATCTAGAAAAGCAGAGAAGAAAAATATTATTGGACAAAGAAGAGGAATGGAGGCAGAAGAGCAGGGCAATCTCGCTGCTGGCTGGAGATGAAAACACAAAATTCTTTCACAACTATGTGAAAGGCAGAAGGTCTATGAATACCATCTGGAAATTAAAAGATGAAGAAGGAAGAGAGGCAAATACTTTTGAATCACTCTCATCCTTGGGGAGGGACCATTTTCAAAGTCTCTTTTCAGAACAGAGAGGGACTACTTTAGCGGAAGTGATCAGAACAGCTCTAAGTTTTCCCCGATATGTGGAAGAGGAAGAAGAAAAAGGCTTACAAGGGGAAGTTACAATGGAGGAAGTGGAGAAGGTAATAAAATCCATGGCAAAAAACAAAATCCCTGGCCCTCACAGATGGCCAATAGATTTTTTTCAACAGTTTTTTGAGAAGATAGGCTCTGAAATTACAGAGGTGGTGGAGGAATCCAGAAGGAAGGGTTAGATATATGCTCCATTCAATGCTACATTTATTTCTCTCATTCCAAAAAAAATGACCCTGAGTCGTTTGAGGATTTCAGACCCATCTCATTATGCAATTGTGTTTACAAGATCATAGCAAAAACTATAGCAGCTCGATTAAAACCAATCCTGTCTAGATGTATCTCAAGTGAACAGTTTGGGTTTCTGGATGGTTGAAAAATCCACGAAGCTATTGGAGTGGCCCAGGAGATAATACACAATGTAAAGTTGATGAAAAAGAAAGGAGCTGTGGTGAAAATTGACCTATCAATAGCTTATGACAGAATCAACTGGACCTATATCTGGATGTTGTTAACCCACTTGGGTTTTAAAATAGATTTTATCAATTGGGTGATGGGATGTATCACTAGTGTCAGTTTTGCGGTGCTCATTAATGGGGCTGCCTCCCCTTTTTTCAAAGGGAAAAGGGGCCTAAGGCAAGATTTCCCTTTTTCCCCTTTGTTGTTCCTCCTTGCGGCTGAAGGATTGAGTCAGTTATTGTTAAAAGCCAAGAGAGAAGGATCAATAAAAGGTCTGGAGATGGTGGAAAACATTTTTATTACTCATCTCCTATTTGTAGACGATATACTCCTTTTTTGTAATGGAAGTCTGATTGAATTCAAAAAGATAAAGGAGATCCTTGAGTTGTTTATGAAAGCAACAGGAATGCTAGTAAATTACAGAAAATATCAGCTTATAACAAAGGGCCTAAATAGGCAGGCGATAAGCCAGCTTTCAGCCATCCTCCCTATAGAGACTTCAAAACTAGGGGACCCCTTCAAATACCTGGGGTTTTGGTTGAAACCTGAAAACTACAAAAATCAAGATTGGTCCTGGTTAGTAGCAAAGTTAGAAGCTAGAATTTCACATTGGAGCTTCAGATGGTTTTCTAGAGCAGGAAGATTAACTTTGATAAAATCAGTCCTTCTGGCAATGCTTGTATTTTGGGCTACATTATCTTGGGTGCCCAGAGGAATCCTGGGAAAAATAAGAAGGATTTACAGCAGATTCTTATGGGCAGGAGCAAAGGAGGAGTCTGTTCTACCTTGGATCGCCTGGGACAAAGTGGCAAGACCAAAAGAGTGGGGAGGATGGGGAATTAAAGATATGAATTCTTTTACAGCCTCCCTGGCAGCAAAATCAGGGTGAAGAATCATAAAGCTTGAAAATTTATGGACAAAAATTGTAAAAGGAAAATATATTGATCCTTCCCCATTAGAAGACTGGATAAGGAATCCCGAAAAAAACGGTGGGAAGGTGTCCACCATATGGAAAGCGACGGTTGAGGCTTTTAAAATTATTGAACAAGGTCTGTCTTGGCAGGTTGGGAATGGTGAAAATATTTGAATTGGAAGGGATCCCTAGGTGGGTTGCAGCGAGAATTATGCTCTATCCCTAGGTCTGATAAGACACCTTGCATCCAAAGTTTTCGTGTATTTAAACCAGGTGGAGAAGATAGGATTTTCATCCTTTTGGGGTCAAGCATGGAAGACAGGAGAAGAGTTGAATATCCACCCACGTTGGTGGGATGAGTTGGAGACCTTCAAGCAAGAACTTTCCAGATCAAACATAAGGCTAAAGGACAGATCAGACCAGTTGATTTGGGCTTATGCGGACTTTGGAAGTTATTCTCCAAAATTTGGATACAAATTTCTCATGTCCAAAAGAGGCTGGGGAGATCTGGAGTGGTGGGAAAAATTGTTATGGAAGTTAAAATGTCCAGCAAAAGCAAAAATATATTTTTGGTGTATCCTAAAAAGGAAAGTCCCAACTTGGGACACTCTCCAAGACAGAAACAAACAAGGACCAGGGAGGTGTACTTTATGCAAAAATGATTCGGAACCTATGGATCATTTATTCATTGGTTGTACATTAGTTAAAAAAGTATGGTCAGAGGTGAACAAGTACATTCAATCATCTATCCAATGGGAAGGGTAGTCTTTAGCTGAAGCTTGGCAAAAATGGTGGAACCAAATATCAGATAAGAAATTAAGGAATATGCCTCCTATCATCTGCTGGAGCATTTGGATTGCCAGAAATAGGAACATTTTCCAGGAGAAAGAATTAGAGGTAGTTTCAATTATGGTACAATGTTTGTCCATATATTCAAATATCCCGGATTCTGAGGATGAGAAGGAACCCCGGAAAGTGGAAGAGGAGAAAATTGAGGAAGGTGTACCCTAGTCTTATTTTGATGGAGCCTCCCAGAACAACAAAGTTGGGGCAGGCATCGTTATCCACTTAAACAACAACCACACTCTAAGAGCTTCAATCAGACTGGGAAATGGAACAAATAACTATGCAGAACTATCAGCACTCAAGTTTCTCTTATGCTGGTTGATTCACAAAAACACCCTCACAGTTCAGATTTTTGGAGACTCCTTAAATGTAATCAACTGGTTAAATGGTCGTAGCAGTTGTCATAATTATGTTTTGCAACCTTTACTTGAAGAAATTCAACACCTGAAAAATTTCTTTTAATCTTTTGCCCATCCATCATATATACAGGGAACGAAATGATATGGCAGACAAACTTTCTAAATACGGTATTGAACAAGTTCTGGGAAGTTGGAGAATAATGGAAGAAATCAACGGGGAGAGCCTCATTTTGAACCAGCCTCCATATGCTCAAAATTTATAACAAGAAATAGTGAAACAACAAACTCTTTTTTGTTTATTGTTCTTACAAAACATTGCTGAAACAGGATCCTGTTTTTACAGTTTTATTGCTACGAGGTATATTTATTTTTTGGGCGCTTTTTCCATGACACAATAAGCTCAAAAAAGGAAACATAACAGACTCATGATATCAGAAAGAGAAAATGACAGTTTGTTGGGGGAACTGATCTCTTTTCAGGAAGAGGAAAGTTTTATATTTTTGAGCCATTTTTTGTGCAGGCAAAACTGTTATAACAACAATAGAGCTGTGAATGTATATGCAACTTTTTATAGCAATAAAAAGTTCATTTTTTTCTTGGAAAAAAAAAATTCCTTATAGAAAGTAAACACATATATTTTAAAATCTTATCAACCAATCAATTATACATTTTGAATCACCAAAGACTTGTAAATAAAAAAATTTCAAAACTTTGCAAAACATAGAAGTGCCCAACAAGAAATTATTTATTCCTTAATGTTTCTTTCCTTTATGCAATAAAATATGGAAGGTATGAATTCCTAAGAGTTTGGTAAAGGCATCCCCACCACCTAGTCCTACTTGTGAAGCACCATCAAAGAAATTCAGTGAGAAAATTTGTGATAACATAGGATATCTTATATTTTTTAAATTTTGGGATTTTGGAATTTTCGAACATTCCTTAAAATAGCCCACAATCTTGTGTATTAATTGTTTAAGTTTGAAGGGAATATTTACAAAAATGGATTTGTTTCATGCTTTCCAAATTCCCCAAGCTATAAAGATTGGGAGAGTTTTATGACTACCCATCTTTGTATCCCACAAACGAAGACGCGATTCAAAAGAGAAAGAAGACACAAAGACATGTAGGCTTAGTACTTTTATGGTGTCATTCCATACATATTTTGCAAAGGTGAAGTACACAAAGAGATGGTCTATATATTTTGACTCAAAATTACAAAGTATGCAAATTTTTCGAAAAATAAAACCCCATATTTGCAAGTTATTTTGTGTGATAATATGATTACCCAAAGTGAGCTAGAAAAATCATGTAAGATTTTGAGGTAGGTACCACTTCCATAATTTCCTACATCGTCAAGTATATTTATGAGCTGGAAAGGAAAGAGAAATTAACTTCGATGCTTTCCCAATAGATACCTGACCTGATTAAGTATTCCAACTCCAAAATATAAACTCCCCTTCTTCATTTAATAATATGCCATTAGAATACAAGCCACATACAAAGTTATCCAATTCAACTACTAAATTCCCTTGAAGAGCCAAATTAATAGATTTTTTCCAGTATATAAGAGCTTGAAATTAAAGTTGTTCTCTTAACATGGCACAACTTTCACAAAATTTGTGCATTAAAGAAGGAAATCAAATCTAGAAAGAGTTCATAAAAATATGCTCCTCCTATGAAGGGATCCTTATCTAGAATTATATGGTTACTCTTTCTCACCTTCTAGGAAATCCAGGAGAAGAGCCAAAGGAAATAATCTATGAGGCCTTTCGAGACGATTGAGCCAGTTTTATATACATTTTGAACATTGGATCTCAACTAGTCAACTAAAGACTTATTTTTTGATATACTTTTCATTGATAATGCAGTTCCAAATACTAGTACCAAATAATGCTCTCCTTAGACTCTTCATTGAGAGGGTTAAGCTAAACTAGTGCCTATTTTTGAAGCCCCAACCCACAAGGCTCTTTTGTTGAGATAATATATCCCATCTAGCCATATGTAACCCTTCCTTTTCCTTTTTTCCTATCCATATAAAATTAAACACTCTTTGCCTTATTTTCCTTATAATATATTTTGGTATCTTTGAGAGAGTAAGCCAATACACCGAGATACTCTCCAACACTAAATTAACTAGAATCATTCTACCCCCCAATGATAACCACATGTAACACCAGTTACTTATTCTTTTTTCCATCTTTTTATTTAACCAATACCATTCTTCCTTGTGGTAAAAAATAGGTTTTAAGTAATAACCCATAGATTTGAATCCTTTCTCTAATTCTTCCACTTTATGGGGAAATGGCATTAATAGTGGCTAGGGTCTCTTCCTGAGCTATTTCTACAGAAATATAGATTTATGGATGTTGACCTCCATTCGAAATGCTTGGAAAAAATATAAATGATTCTAGGAAAAAGCCTCCCATTCAATGTCACTACCTTCCCCAAATAACAAGACATCATTCGAAAACAAGAAATGTGTAATATACAAAGACTTAGACACCTTAACCCCTTTTAAAGAACGATTGCTTGTGCATTTTATGGTCAATATACTCAAACCTTCAATGACAAGTGGGAATAACAAAGGATAAAGTGGGAAGCCTTGTCTCAAACCTCTTCTATTGTTGAAGAAACTAGATAGAGAGCAATTCACTAACACAAAAAATTGTGTTGATTGAACACATGCCATTATCTAGTTTGTGACCTTCAAATCTAGACCAATTTGAAGGAGTACCATCCTTAGGAAGTCCCAATTTACTTTGTCCTATGCTTTTACCAAGTCCATTTTTAAGACCAGGGATTCAAGATTTTTTAGCTTAATAGAATGGAAGGACTCTTGGGCTATACCAATGGCATCATGAATTTGACAAGAAATGAGATCATTTTGCTGAGATTGTCTTTTAATTTACAAGAGATGATCTTAGTAATGACTTAGTAGATCAGGTTACATAAATAAATCAATATGAAGTCATTAAAGGTCTTTGGCTTGGAACATTTAGGTATCAAATGAACAAATGTGGCATTTATTACTCAAAAAACCAAGCTAGATGTCTTTGCCTCCTCCGCTAACTTCATAATGTCTTACCCCATTATATAAAAAAAGGCTAGATAAATCTCAACATTCCACCCATTTTAGCCTGGGATTTTTTTCCATAAAAAAATTATTTTAAAACTTGTTTAAATTCTTCCAAAGTTACAAGCTCACTAACTTTAGCCAATTCATCCTCTGAGAAAAATCTAAATCAAATATGGAACCAACTATAGGTAGTTCACCAAGAACATTGTTGGGATTTTCCAAGTCTTTCATCTAAACTATCTTAGAAACCCTACAAGGGTTTTGTTCCCCTACGACAACAATGATATCCTCTTTAGGAAACTAAGAAATCGACAATGAGAGCAAGGAACTCCCACCCAAGAGAATAATTGATCTAGACAAACCCCAGAAGAAAACTCCTCATTTTGAGCACACTCAAAACTACACACACCCAAGCCGTAACTAAAAAGACTCGATGCTCCAAACACTTCCTTTTTATCTTAAAAACCATTAGAATGGTCCCAACTAATATCAAGGTCAACAATTAACCTATATTTGCGACCATTACCCAGAATACCTGACCAATTGGATTTTAAATGGCTAGGATGATGACAATGAAACCATTTAAACGAGACTTTCGAGAATTTAAAGGGTTGATTGAACAAATAATGCACTTGAGAAATCTTTATCTTTGTTGGAAGTCCAAGGGACACATCCAATTCTACCAAGATCCACATAATCCTTTTATCAAATGCAACCAAAGACAAATCATCAAAATATACAAATATGTCAATGTTGTTGGCTACCTTTTCAACAATTTGTTTGGTCTGGAGCTCTAGAGGAAAACCTGCCAACTTAACCCATGGATTTTGTGACTTGGATTTCTCCAAAAAAGGGTTAAAACCAACATGTAATCTTTGGAGCCAAAGATTACCATTGTCAATCACCTAGGGTTTCTTGAGGATTAATTCAAGGTCTTTTTAATTGGAAGTGAAAACGAATCTAGTGGTTCATGAGTAGACTAACATTGGGTGCATCGTCAAGTAGTGGTTTCCAAGTATGAGACACCCAATTTAAAATTTTCTCCTTACTAGGGATGACATTGTTAAATTTTCCCATCAACGCCCTTTTCACTAGACTGGTCACTCTACTCATGTCTACGTCACAACCCAGAGTAAGGGTTGGATTCTTATCCCAGGCTCTTAAGACTATGGAAAATTTCCTAACCCTCAATGCTTCTCCCAAAAAATTCACTTTGGGCTGATGCAACTTGATTTTCCATCATTTTCCAACACCCATAGGCTTCTACATTCAACCCTATTTATCATTGACAGTGTGTGAGTCAAAAGTCCCTGACTCCTCATGCCTAACATGATTATGGTTTTGTGGAAACTTCTTGCACTCGAAGGTTGAGACCAAGGTTAACAAAGAGGAATTATTCGAAGGATGGAACTTAAACCTACCAGCACAAGAAAAACCTTGGTTACTCATAATTGGTGTCACCTCCTTTCCTTTTGCCATAACCTTCAGTGACTAGTGTGTCTTATTCGCCTCACCCTTAATGGATTCTGAAAATAGCGTAGAGCTTGTGCTCCTCTACGACCAACACTTTGGCCACCACGTTATTTGTCCCCTTACCTATTATATAATCATCATATGACTGAGATACTAAGGTTGAAACTTGAATATTCAGTGAACACCTATCTAACCATAATATTTATTTTTTTCCATAAATATGATGTCAAAATTAAAGTCTTATCTATTTTCTCATTTATATTTTTACCATGAAAACTCTCTTTCCCCTCTTTCCCTTCATTTAATCTAAAGCCACTGGCTTAGTTTTCCTGGTTTAATATCAAAATATGTTTAAATATTAAACATATTTGTCATGTGGAATCTTACTTTTCTTCCCTTCAACATAAAGCAATGATTTAAATCTGGTTCTTTTTCAAGATTTAATATTTATACAAATAGTACGATTACTTTTTCTTCCTCATAATTTGAAGCCTCAACTAGAATACTATTATAATTTAAATGTAATATAATATAAAAATCATTTTTATGAAAATTTTAAAAAGTTTTAAGGTTTTTTTATTATTTATATCTATAATTTTCAAACCTATGAAACCAAGTAGATGTCACCTCGGTTAACGAAGGTTAGAGTAGAGATAATTTTAGTTTATTAAAAAGCTCGTGGACTTATTTTGCCTGTGTAATATCATTTTACAAGTGATCACTAATTTTAGCTTATGAGCGGCTATCAAGGGATTTATATGTATTGCAATTGCAATGAATTTGTAGTTTTCTTTGTGGAAAATGAGTTATTGTTGTTACATGTAATTGATTTCAAGGTATTACATTTTTGTTTAAAAAAAAATTGGTTTTTTTTTTATTGTTTGAGGGTGAGAATGAAGTTGTTGTACTAAGTCAGCCGATAAGTATATTTATTTAAGAGTTTGTAAAGCTTGAATAAATACAAAATTATTTATAGGGCACAAAGTCATTAGGACTATTTATCAAGGCATTATAGGTCATTATGTTAGTAGTGACAATTTTAAACTAGAAGAAACTAATAACCATTTCACCTAACCATCGGAAATAACTCCAATTAGAATATTTATAATTGTATTATTTTCAATATTAAATTAATGTTGGCATTATGGCATAGGTTTGGGGCTATGGCACAGGTGTTGTCCTTGATGGCAACCTTCTTTGGTAACAGATCTCAGTTCAGGCACTCAGAAAGTAGAAAAAGTCATATACGTAGGATCATCTAGACTAAGGCGCATATACACACGGGTTATACATTTCAAAAACGCGTATATGTTGGTGATCATCCTTTTGGTCCATGGCAGTTAGATCTTGGAACTTGAACTTATGTTTTGGACCATGGCGTCTCGTCAGATGTGTCGATCCCTATTTTTGGGTTCATGGTATTGAAATGTTATGGTTTTGGACCATGGTATTGGGGAAGGCCTAAGACTATAAAAGGGGAAGGAGATCTTGTGACAAATTATCATCTGAATTATGATTGAAGATCTGACAAAGTGCTAGAGCTGGTATATTGGATGGTGATGCAGATCTGGATCTAAAGGAAGGAGGCACCTTAGCACAAAAAGGGAAGGATAAGTTCTATTCATGGGTCATAATATTTAAGTCTGAATGATAGTATCTTTGTATGATTTTGATCTACTAGGTGTGGTGCTCGTCTGATCTATAAGTCTGATAATCTGGGTTAATTAGTGATTGAATATCTGGAAGAGCGTGTTGTCTTTTATAGATCTATATGCAGGTTCAGTAAAGCGAGGGCGCATATACATGCAGTTTAGGTGAAGTAAAGGCACGTATACGCAGGTTGTTCCATACGCAGATGCGTATGCACACAAGTTGCAAACTGTTGAAATTGCGTATATGCTTTAAGTTGTGATCTAGTCGTTTCTGCTGTGTTCTGGGTTTGTTGTGTGGTTTCTGGTACTGTGGTTGGGTACAGTTGGCAGAGGAGTATCTACTTAACTTCAGATCTAGTTGGTGAAAAGGAGTTTGGTTAATGAAGATTTTCCTTATAACTGTTTAACGTTCATGGATCCAGTCTGAAAATTGATGAAACGTGGTCCCTGGAAGAAAGAGAAGGTTGTAGCCTTCTGTAGGCTAGCACCTACGTACTAGTATCTTGGCTAGTGCAAGAGCTAAGGGGGTTGTAGCTCCCTTCCAGGAGAGATGGAAAATGAGAGAGAGTTGTAGCTCTCTGCAGGTTGCAGCCTGCGTAGTGGTAAAGGACTGCACCAGTACATTGTAAACAGAAGTTTCTAATTTAAGGAAAGATGGAGACAAATTGCAGTAGGTGGTTTTCACCCACATTGGGTTTCCACCTTATAACTGGTGTTCTTGTGTTTGATTTTCTTTCTGCTCTATTTTACTATCTCCGATAACTGGTTATTTGATGTTGCATCTCAGATTAACAAACAGCATGTAAAGTTCAAGTAAATTAAAAGTTTGCTCTGTGTACGTTGGTTTACTTCTGAATAGTTGCGTATATACGCGGGTTGAATCGACTGAAGTAGCGTATACAATTTTGTTTTTAAAAAGGATTATTTGACTTGATAATACTGATTCACCCCCCCTCTCAGTATTATTTTCAACAATTGGTATCAGAGCAGGTCCTTTTGAAGAAGCTTGATCGCTTGAAGGAAGATCTTTCGTCATGAGCAACTACAAGAGGGAAGCATCTATCAGGCCACCGATTTTTGATGGGACAAACTTCAACTATTGGAAGGTAAGAGTTACTGCATATCTTCAATCTCTTGGTACAGAAGTTTCGGACATCATAGAGACAGGTTACACTTTTCCTTCAGCTACTCCTACAGATGCGGCCGAAAAGAAGAAATATGAAACAAATGCTAAAGCAATCAATACTTTGCTGGGATGCTTATCTCAAATATAATTTTTGAAGGTTATGCAATATAAATCAGCAAACGAAATATGGGACAAGATTGTCTTGAGCTACGAAGGAGATGAACAGGTAAAGCGTGCTAAACTTCAAACTCTCAGGATTCAATATGAGAATCTTAGGATGTATAATGATGAAAATGTGGCTAACTACTTTCTTCGAGTAGATGAGGTTGTTAATTGCATGAAAAATTTGGGTGAAGAAATAAAAGAGGCTATTGTGGTTGAAAAGGTTCTAAGATCATTGTCC